>RCUC01121779.1:0-88929 GCA_003697995.1 Taxidea taxus jeffersonii | reverse complement strand
CCCCCCCCCCCCCCCGCCAAAAAAAGAGAAGATAGAAATAATGTAGGAGGGAGAAACAGTCTATGGTTGGGGCCAGGCTGGCAGAACTCAGCTGGCTTTTACTGAAGTTCTCCAGGGATACAGATTCCTTTGCATTAGAAAAGCTGAAGATCTTTCAGATGACCCAGGAGACTGGAAGTTAGTCTGGGCAGGAGAGCAAAGGGGTCAGCCTTCCCTTTAACATAATAGATTATGTTAAATTATTAAGTAAATAGATTATTATTAAGTAAATAGATTTTCTGCAAAGCAGGTTTATTATGACTATCAAGTTCCAAACATCTGTGTATCCAGTTGTTGTATTCTAAATAAGTTGAGGCATGGCCCATCCTGTACTTTAGGGATTTCATGGAGGCTTCATCCTGTAGGCATGATCCACTATTAACTCAATCTCTAGCTCCCTTTTCCTCCCTTGATGATGGCAAGTGGGGCTGAAAGTTCTAAGCTTCTTGTCATGACTAGACTTTCTGGTGACCAACACCCATCCAGGAGCCTGCTAAGAGTTGCATTATTAGAAATAAAGATGCTCCTATCACTCAGAAAATTCTAAGTGGGGGGCGCCTGGGTGGCTCAGTGGGTTAAAGCCTCTGCCTTCAGCTCAGGTCATGATCTCAGGGTCCTGGGATGGAGCCCCCATGGGGCTCTCTGCTCAGCAGGGAGCCTGCTACCCCCTCACTCTCTGCCTGCCTCTCTGCCTACTTGTGATCTCTGTCTGTCAAATAAATAAATAAAATATTTTTTAAAAATAAAAAAAAGAAAATTCTAAGGGATTTGGGAGCTCTGTGTAAGATGCTCTTATCATCCCCATTACTCAGGAAATTACTAGGGTTTTAAAATCTCTCTGCTATATTGGTATCAAAGACCAAATATTAGCAGGAACTGGGGGCAGAAACCAATATATTCTTATTATTTCACACCCATTCTCACTGTAGGCATTTACATATGTTATCCCTACTGCCTCAAATGATGTTCCCACTCTTTTTTTTATTTTGACAGTGCTTTATTTTTTAATTTTATATTATTTTTTTCAGTATTCCATAATTCATTGTTTATGCACCACACCTAGTGCTCCATGTAATACGTGCCCTCCTTAATACCCACCATGAGGCTCACCCATCCCCTTCCATCCCCCTCCCCTCCAAAACCCTCAGTTTGTTTCTCAGAGTCCACAGTCTCTCAGGTTTGTCTCCCCCTCCATTTCCCCCAACTCACTTCTCCTCTCCATTTCCCAATGTCCTCCGTGTTATTCCTTATGCTCCACAAGTAAGTGAAACCATATGATAATTGACTCTCTCTGCTTGACTTATTTCACTCAGCATAATCTCCTTCAGTCTTATTCATGTTGATACAAAAGTTGGTTATTCATCCTTTCTGATGGAGACATAATACTCCATTGTATATATGGACCATATCTTCTTTATTCCCACTCTTAACCTTAAATCCTTTTCCCCTGGCTAATTCCTCCTTGTCTTCTTTCACAGTCCTCCCTAGACTAGGTTAGATGCCCCAATTATGTCCTGCTATATTGGCATATTCTTATTTTTTATAGCACTCATCACAAAATACCGAAATGACTACTTATCATATCTACCATCACCATTAAAATGTAAACTTGGGAAGAGAAATGTGTTTTCTTCTATTGTGCCTCTAATTCTTAGCACAGTGACTGACACATCGTAGGCATTGCAGACTAACAATGTGCTAGGTTTATGGGGGGTGGTAGTGGCAATCAAACACACATTGATTTGTGACTTGTCTATCATACTTTGCAGTCTGTGTATCTAGATCTGTGCTCCCTAGTGAATTTGATAGCATTTGCTAAAGGACTATACTTTGAGAAGCAAAGCTATGGCAAATGTATCCAAAATGGAGCCCTGTGGCTAAGGTCCTGAGTAGGAAAGAAGCAAATGAGGCTTATATGTCTCCATTCTACCAGACCTGCCAGCTTTTCTCCTCATCCTTTATATCCTGGGCTTTTGATCTTTCCTTAACCAAAATCCATTTCTTGGAAAGCATACATATTCCTAAGCTAAGGAGCAGAAAAATGTAAACAACCACGAGGCTTGTTTAATATTATTTACATGTTTGAATAAGGAAAAAAGCCTCTGTTTTGTTTTGTTTTAATGAGAGAAGAGAACTCTTCCTGTGTGATGTCAGGTTTAAGAAGCTAGTGAGGGAACAGGAGACCACATTCATAGGCAACCACAACCTTGACTCACTTAGGAAGTACAGCCCCAAGAATGGCACAGGTGGGAGCACAGACATGTTTGCTGAATCAATAAAGTCAGACCAGTCTAGCATATCTTTCAGTGAAAAGAAAAAATATATATGAATTGTGTGCATAGACTATCTGTGTCATTGTGGGCCTTCTGGATTTGTCCATGAGACTCACTGAAAACAAAACAAAACAAAACAAAAAGACCCCCAACTCATTCCTACCTACAAAGCACTTGCTCACTCTCTATGAGAAAAATGGAAAATAAAATATTGTTAAAATAGATGTTGTTCTGGCTGAAAATTTGCACATTTGGTAAATGATTCACTCTATTAGGTGGGCAGAAACAGACACAGAGAACTCACTTGGGAAGAACCATCAGCTATGGGATCCTTGGAGTTAAAATAGGGAGAAGCATGAATTTCTGTGCCCAATTCTTGGCATTCCCTCACCATTAAGAAAGATTTTATCATTTCAAAATGAAGAGATTGACAGTCTCTGATTTTTGGGACCTTTTCTTGAAGCTCTTGGTACATCCAAAAATGGGTGATCAGTAACACTCTGTAGAGAAGACCTCCATTGTGGAGGGTAAGAGTTGTCATAGGCATTACAGAGAACAGAAAGGACAACATGCTGTGCTCCTGAGCATTCATTATTTTGGTGAGGACACTGTCATTCCTTATGGTTACCCTGATGAGCACCAAGCAATGCTGATGGATTGGTCAGTCTCGGACCCTGACTCTAGTATTCCATCAAGGTTAGATATGCTCTACTCTGCTGCCTTTTGGTGGTTTTGTATTTGCTTCGCTCTTTTCCTGTCTTCTATGTGACACTTATTGATATCACCATGGCTGAGTTTGGGCATGCTTCCAAAGAAGCTTGGATTTGCTCTTACTTTTCCATCCAATAAATTCATCTGTTAAGTATTGGGAGAAGAATTCTGGAAACTCCATCACTAGTTGGCAACTATCACATTTCTTAGGAGAAGAAAAATCTTCAATCTAGTTGGAATCATATTTCTTGTGCTGGAATGGATTTAAGACAAAAAATATATTGCACTTTTGGGCATGGACCTTGATTTTTCAACATATATCTTCCATGTGTTAGGAACTGATGATGCACATTTTTCTCCCCCTTGGGGATCTTCTTTTCCTTAAGGCATTAAATTGCCTGCTCAGATGTATGAAGTATCCACTACCTTGAATGAATGTGCTAATTAGCAAAGCCAAAATTTATGAACATACACCGAGAAGAAAGAGGAGATTAAAATCCTGTTTTATTTAGGTATTTTATGGTTACGAAAAAGAAAACAAATTAAGGTAATGTAATTCTTTGTCTAGCTGACAATTTAGAATCAAAAGGCAGTCATGAATTGTTTGGAAGGAGGAGACCAAAACCTGTCTTTTTTTAAATACCTCTCCGGCAGATACTTAATACCGATAATTCTTAGACTCTGCCATCCATGAGCTCCTGAGAGAGCCCCCAGGTTTAGCCTTGCCCAAGCCTCTGTCCATTTCCTAAACTTCTCTATCCAACTGCAACTCAGTTGATCTTGTAGGTTACCACCACCAAACAGTTCTTAAACCTAGCCAACTCTAATTACTATTTACTTTTGTGACATTTTGTTCTCTAACTCAATGGTTCTCCAAGTGTGGTCTCTGCCCCAACAGCAGCATCACCTAGTAGCTTGTTAGAAATGCGCACTCTAAGGTACAATTCCAGCCCTATTACGTAATACATTTTGGGTGGTACCCAGCAAGCTGTGTTTAACAGGCACTCCAGATGATTCTGATGCCTGCCCTAACTGGAAAGATCTTGCTTCTTAATTTGAAAATGAAGATTAAAAGACTGTTCTTTGGCCTGATTCCAAGGTAGTGAAAAAGTAACCACAGAACAAGTATTCAACCCATACTAATCAATTAGTGATAGCCACATGCTTCTGAAGGTCAGCCAATCAGCAACGGCATCACTCCAGTAACTGCTTCTGAAAGTCAGCTAATCCCGAACTTCACAGCTGAAAGTCAGCCAGTCTCTAAAAACTCCCACGTTATAAAGTCTGCCAATCCTTGAACACCATGGTTCCTAAAACCTTTATGATATCAAGTTTTGCTTTGTACAGACAGGTTATGATTTATAAGAAATAGTTCTTGATTGCTTAGTAAGCAATAAATTCATCTTCTTTGTTTCACCTATATGGGACTGGAAATTTCACCCATCAACAAAAGTATTATTGGTAATTTTGAGAGTCAAGATTTATATAGTCCCCCTTATCCTTGGGTGATAACTTCCAAGACTCCCAGAGGATGCCTGAAACTGTGGATAATACAAATCCTATACATACAATGATTTTTTATACATACATACATACCTCTGATGAAATTTAATTTATAAATTAGGCACAGTAAGAGATTAATAATAATAACTAATAATGAAATAGAACAATTATAACAGTACACTATAATAAAAGTTATGTAAATGAGGTCTTTCTCTCTCAAAATATCTTATTGTACTGCACTTACCCTTCTTGTGATGTTGTGAGTTGATAAAATGCCTATGTGAGGAGATGAAGTAAAGTGAACGACAGGAGGCATTGTGACGTAGTGTTAGGCTACTATTGACCTTCTGATGATGTGTCAGAAGGAGAATCATCTGCTTTCAGAATGCAGTTGCCCCTGGGTAACTGAAATGGTACAAAGTAAACCTGCAGATAAGGGGACACTACTGTATTGAGAGAAGATTTGCCAGCATTATTGAAATTTTGGTGGTGAGGACAATACATGATGTGTCTTGTCCAAGACAAGGAGCAAGTATGAATCAGATAGCAGATGTATTTGGTAATCAAAATATGTAAGAAAAAAATAAGAAATGAGATATAGTAATTATTCATTACTATACAGGCATTGTTATTATAAATAATGACTACTCACTTTATAAAAAGTTGTGATATAATAATCAGGAGAATGGGGGGGAGAAAGGAAGTCATGAGGGTGGTTTTGGTGCTAAATCATAATTTTTGGTAACAGGAAGCCAAGGGGGAAAAAATGAAATAAATGGCAAAGTTGAAAGTAGATAAAAATAAATGATGTCACAATGAACATCAAGTAAATTTTAAGGTAACCTGGGAACTTTTTGGTGAACACATGCCTGTCCTCTAAGATGCTGGACATACAAAGGTCAAACTGTCAGAAGAGACAGGCTGTAATTAATTTCAGTACAATCCAAAGAAGAAATTAATTAATTCTGACAGTAGTGATGTGGTAAGAAAAAGTCACAAAGATGAGGAAGTGGAGATGCAACGGGGGTGGGGGTTAAGGGGGTAGGAAAAGAATAAAGGAAACAAGATGGGATCGGGAGGGAGACAAACCAAAAGAGACTCTTAATGTCATAAACTGAGGGGGGTGGGGGGGGAGGGGTGTTGGGAGAGGGGAATGGGGTTACATTATATGTTTATATAAAAATAAAAAAATTAAAAAAAAAAAGAAAAAGCCACAAAGAGGAAGTCATGTGAGTTAGGCCTTTCAAAGATGAGTAGGCACTTCCTAGGCAGACTGAAAGGAGAAGAGCATTCTAGAGTGAGAGAATAATGGGGCAAGGGCAGGAATGTGAAAATAAGAATGGAGTTTGCGAAATAGTGAATAATTGAGGGAAATGGATGGAAGTAAGTCTTTGGAAAGATGGTTTAAGGCCAGGATATGAAGACCCTATACATCATGATTGGGAGTTTAAATTTATCCTGAAGGCATAATTTTCATTTTAACCTGAAGCAATAATCATGTTTTGAAGCAATTTCCATGTTTTGGTATATAACCTTGAGCTGGAACAGACTAATATTTACTGTTCTCAGTAGGGGTGTGGTATGCACTGTACTGTGTCCCTCCAAAGGCATATGTTAAACCCTAACTACCAATGTCATTGTGTCTGTAGTAAGGAAGTAATTTAAGGTTAAATGACATCATAGGGTAGACCCTAATCTGATAGAATTAGTGTCCTTATAAGAAGAGACCCCAGAGAGCTTTTCTCTCTCTGTCTCTCCTCCATCCACTCCCTTTTTATCTCTCTCTCTCTCTTTCCCACCTGCCCCTCCCCTGACCCTTCTATACCTCTTTATCTCTCTCTCTCTCCAGCAAGAAAGCTGCCATCTGCAAGCCAGGAAGAAGACTCTCACCAGAACCAAACCATGCTGATTTCAGACTTCCAACTTCTAGAACTATAAAAAAATAAATCCCTGTTGTTTAAGCCACTTACTCTTTGGTATTTTGTTATGGCAGCCCAAGCAGACTAAGAGAGGTACTACTACTGACATTGGTTGGAACAATACTTTACCATATAGGACTCTCCTGTATATTGTACATTGTAGATTATTTAGTCTGGTCCCCAGCTATGAAATTCTGGTAGTGCTACTCTGTCACCATGACAACCAAAATGTGCTCCTACAGCACTCCAAATACCCCTTAGTGGGGGATTGTAATGTTTCTGGTAGAAAACCACAAAAGGAAGCTATAAAGAAGAGTACTGTATTCAAATATGAACCACCAGTACTTCATGATCTCTTAGCAATTGTAAGGGAGGGCTTTTACTTATCAAGAGTAAAACAGAGGCACCTGGGTGACTCAGTGGGTTAAAGCCTCTGCCTTCAGCTCAGGTCATGTTTTCAGGGTCCTGGGATCGAGCCCCACATAGGGCTCTCTGCTCAGCGGGGAGCCTGCTTCCCCCTCCCTCTCTGCCTGCCTCTCTGCCTACTTGTGCTCTCTCTCTCTCTGTCAAATAAATAAATAATTTTTTTTAAAAAAAAGAGTAAAACAGTGTGATATAACAAAGAAAAACCTTGATTATTCTTCCCAAGAATCTGTGGGGTTGGGATGAGGTCTTTAATTTTGAGAAAGCAAAAGTGATCCCTTGTCTTGTTGCCAAATGACTAATACATCATGTATAAGTGAAAAAACAAAAAAACAACAAGCCCTTTGCCTCTTGAGATAAATAAAACCCAAACAAAAGAAAACAGTAAGGGAATATACCGATTAGCACTAATCTCCACAATAAATAGTCTTGAGTCTTTTGTATTAAGTTGCTTACCCTTTAGGAAAAAGTTATCCCTAATTTTTGCAATACTGAATTTGGCCGATATGTGATACTTTGAAGATAGAATAATTGTATGAAGAAATTACTGTTTATCTCACCCCAAAAAAGGCTGAATTTAATCTTGGTAAACTTGTGAGGGTTTTTTTTTTTTTCCAAAACTGCAGTGTCTTTTATTTGGAGAACCCAATTTTTCTGAACTCCTTTTAAAGCTCTTCAAGTAAAAATACTTTAGAATATTTTAACCACAGCTGAAATTTCATCATGCTCCTTTACAATTAGAGGCAATTATTTTCTGCTTTCTATCACCATAGATTTATTTTTCTCTTCTTGGACTCCGTATAAATGGAATCAGTCACTATGATTATTTTGTGTCTGGTGTTTCTAATTCAACATGTTTTTGAAACTTGTCCATATTGATGTGTGTATCAGTAGTTTTTTTTGTTGTTGTTGTTGTTTGTTTTTTCGACAAGTGGTATTTCAGTGAGTGGACATAAAGGAGGTTGTTCACCTGTTCTTCCGTTGATGGACATGTGGATGTTTCCAGGTTGGGCAATCATGAGTAAGTCTGTTAGGAACACTACTGTACAAGTCTTTTTGTGGATATAAACTTTCATTTCTTATCTAGAAGTAGAAATGTTGAGTCATGGAGTAGATGTATATTTAACTTTATAAGAAACTTGAAAAGTTTCCTGGAGTTTCTGTATAATTTTACACTCCACCAACAATGTATGAGAGTTTCAGGTGGCCCCCATCCTTGCCTTATGTGGTCAGTTTTTAAAGTTTTATCCATTTGAAGGTTGTAAACAGTATCGCACTGTGGCTTTAATTTGCATTTCCATGATGGCAATGATGCAAAACATCTTTACATGTGCCTTTCATAAATATATTTTTAAGCCTTTTATCCATTCTTATTGAGTCATTTGTCTTTATATTGTTGATTTATAAAGACTTTTTAATATTTATGTATATAAGCTATTTTTTAGATACTGTATTTTTTCCCCAATGTGTTACTTGCTTTTCATTTTCTTGATGGTATTTTTGATAAGCAAGCATTTCTAATTTAATGAAATCCAGTTTATTAATGTTTCCCTTTTCTGTATAGTGCATTTTGTGCCCCAAGAAATCTTTGATTAACCCCAAGTCATGAGGATATTCTCCCAGGATTTCTTCTAGAAGTTCTATAGTTTTAGCTTTTACACTTAGCTCTATAATCCAACTCAAATTATTCCTTTTGGTATAGAGTTAGTAGGGTCAAGTTTGCCATGTATTGAGTTTCCCATGAAACACATTTGCATCCAGGAGCTTTATTGGGGAGCACTCACAGGAAAAATACTTCTGAGGGGTGAAGGAAGCATGATTGGGCAGAGAGAGAAATTAATCTGTGATGCAAAAGAGGCTCTTGGGATTTAGGATGGCTCTTCAACATTGTTACACATGATGCAAGAGGGCTGGGCCTTTGCATCTCTCCCTACATTAGCCAGTTGCTGGATTCCAGCTCTCACCAAAGAGAGGTTGCAACACTGGTTGACAGAACAATTTCTGGAGAGGAAGGGACTCAGCTGTGAGCCACCAGCAGCCAACACTTCAGTGGCAGAGAAATAAGTCTGAAGAGGGAATCTGGAGAGTGCACCATAGCAACTAGCACCATTAGAGCACCATTGCAAGGGTATTTTTGTTTTATTTTCCATATGGATATTCAATTTTCTTCCCACTATTTGTTAAAAAAGACATTCCTTTCTCCCATTAAATTGACTTGGTGCCTTGGTCAAAAATCAATTGTGTGGGTAAATGCCTCTGTGCTATATTCTCTTTCATTGACCTATTTGTCTGTCCTTACGGTAACATCAAACTGTCTTAGTGACCATGGCTTTATAGTAACTTCTGATATTGGGTAGTTTAAGTTTTCCATACTGTCAAATTTGTTCATTTTCAAAATTGTTTTGGCTCTTCTTGATCATTAGTATTTTCAGAAAAATTTAGGATCAGCTTGAATTTCTTCAAAACATTGTTGAATTTGTTTGAGTATCTCAAACCTATAGATAATTTTGGAGAGAACAACATTGAATATTCCAATAATGAACACCATAATTAAACACCTAAATGTGAGACTTGAAACCATACAAATTGTGGAAGAGAGCACAGACAGTAATTTCTTTGACAACCACTGTAAAATATTTTTCTAGATATGTCTAGAGGTAAGGGAAATAAAAGCAAAAATAAACTATTGGGACTACAACAAAACAAAAACTTCTGCACAGCTAAGGAAACAATAAAACTGAAAGGCAACTCACTGAATGGGAGAAGATATTTGCAAGTGACACATCCAATAAAGGATTAGTATCCAAAATATATAGAGAATTGATACAACTCTACACTTCAAAAGCAAATAACCTAATCAAAAAATGGCAAAAGACACGGACAGACATTTCTCCAAAGAAGATATCCAGATGGCCAATAGACACATGGAAAGATGCTCAACATCACTAATCATCAGGAACATGCAAATCAAAACTACAATGAGATATCATCTCACACATTTCAGAATGGCTAAAATCAAAAACACAAGAAACAAGTGCTGGCGACAATGTGGAGATAAAGGAACACTTGTGCAGTATTGGTGAGAATACAAACTGGTGCAGCCACTGCGGAATACACTATGGAGGTTCCTCTGAAAGTTAAAAATAAGACTACCCTATGATCCAGCTATCATATGGCTGGGTATTTACCCCCAAACTACAAAAACACAAATGCTTATAGCAGCATTTTTTTAAAAGATTTTATTTATTTATTTGACAGACAGAGATCACAAGTAGGCAGAGAGGCAGGCAGAGAGAGGAAGGGAAGCAGGCTACCCGCTGAGCAGAGAGCCAGATACGGGGCTCAATCCCAGGACTCTGGGACCATGACCTGAACCGAAGGCAGAGGCTTTAACCAACTGAGCCACCCAGGCGCCCCTTATAGCAGCATTTACAATAGTCACATTATGGAAACAGCTCAAGTATCCATTGATAGATGAATGGATAAAGAAATGGTATATATAACAAGTGAATATTATTCAGTCATAAAAAGAATGAAATATTGCCATTTGCAACAACATGGATGAAGCCAGACAGTACAATGTTAAGCCAAATAAGTCAGTCAGAGAAAGACAAATACCATATAATTTCAATCATATATGGAATTTAAGAAACAAAACAAATGAAAAAAAGGAAGAGGAGGGAGGGGACACAGAGAAACCAAGAAACAGACTCTTAGCTATAGAAAACAAACTGATGGTTACCAGAGGGGAGGTGGGTGAGGGATGGGTGAAATAGATGATGGGGATTAAAGAGCACACTTACATGATGAGCACTGAGTAATGTGTAGAATTGCTGAATCTCTATATTGTACACCTGAAACTAATATAACACTGTATGTTAACTATACTGGAAGTAAAATTTAAAAATTCATAAAAATAATGAATATCATGCTTTTTTCTTTTTTAAAAAATATTTTCTCCCATTTTATTTTTTTTCTTAATATTTTCAGTGTTCCAAGATTCATTGTTTATGCACCACACCCAGTGCTCCATGCAATACATGCTCTCCTTGATACCTAACTTTTGTATCATATGTTTCTCTCCCTTTGTATTTTCTTTAATTTCTCTCAGCAACCTTTTGTAATTTACTATGTGTAGTCTTGCACATCTTTCATTAGCTTAATTTTCAGATATTTGATTTTTTAGATAATATTACAAATAGCATTTTAAACTTAACATAATTTTCCAATTGTTTATGGTTAGAATGTAGAAATATGATGGATTTGCAAATTGTGTATCATGCTAACTCTACTTCTAGCAGTTTTGGGCAAATTTCAAAGAGTGTTGTAGTTGTAAATCGTGCTTATAAATAGTGACAATTTTATTTTTTCCTCTTCAATATTTATGCTTTTTGTTTCTTTTGTTTTCTTATTGCTCTAGACTAGACTTCAGTACAATGTTTAATAGAAGTGGTAACAGTATACACATCCTTGCCTTGTTCTGGATCAGAGGAAAAAAAGGTGTTTGTAGTTTCATGATATATGATATTACCTATAGGTTTTCCATATATAATCTTTGTCACATTGAAAAAGTTCACTTCATTCCTTTGTTGAGAATTTCTATTTTAAATAGGCATTGAATTTTGTCAAATGCTTTTTGTATTTGTTAAGATAATTGTGTTTTTTATTCTTTTTTCTGTTAGTGTCAATCATTGATTTTTCAAATAATAAACTAACTTTATATTCCTGGAATAAAATCCACTTTAGCATGTTTTTATGTATTGCTAGATTGAATCTGCTAATATTTTAAGTTTATTCAAATCTCTATTCATGTGAGATATTGGTCTGTAACTTAAAAAATATTTTCATTAAATATTGTTATGTTAGCATCATAAAAAGGGTAAGTGCTCACTTCTATTTTCTGAAAGAGTTTCCCTCTTAAAATCTTCAATAGAAAAACTGATAAAACTTGGAATTTCTTTGTGGAAACATTTTGATTGTAACTTCTATTTATTAGATACGGAGTTATTTAATATTGTATGTCTTTTTTTGTATCAGTTTTTGCAAGTTGTAATTTTCAAGAAATTTTTCCAAGTTCATCTAGCTGGTGTTGGGAGATAATTCCCCATGGATTTGTCAAATTTCTATATGTTTTGTGAGCTGAAGCACTGAGAGCATTTGTCCCAGACTGTCTTTTGAAGATATCTGTATGGCAAGTCACCTTGGAAGATAGAAATGATTTCTCTGGAATAGAGGGCAGGTTTGTTGGTTGTCTGGTATAATAAAGATAATGTCTTTCTCTGGGGCAAATATCAGACAGGTTTGCTTGCAGTTCCTTTTCAAATATTGGAGTTTTTCAACCTCAGGGTTCCTCAGCCATGACACAAAACAACTACGTGTGCAGCATCCTCGAGAATTACTGTGTCTCCTGATGGAACTTAGGATTGAGGGAGAATCTGCTCAAACATGAAGCTCATGAGACTTGCTGTGAGTAATAAAATTCTTTGTCTCTGATCCAGGAGTCTTGTGTCTTCTGCTGGCATACACAAAACTGGCAGGCTAGTTCATTAGCTTGCAAATATATTGATATCTTTACAGTTCTTGACAATTCAGTATATTTTGTATTTCTTGAAAATTGGCATAAATTGCTTATAATACCCCTCAGTTATCATCTGAGTGTAGATTAGTTAAAAAAAAAAAAAACCAAACCCTGCCTTTTTCATTTAATTTATTGTTCTTTCTCTCTGTCTCTTTGTGTGTGTGTGTGTGTGTGTGTGTGTGTGTGTGTGTGTATGGTGTTTAATCAATCTTGCTAGGGGTTTATCAATGTTATTAATTTTTAATGACAACTTCTGACTTCATTTATTTGCTCAATTTTGTCTCTTTTATATCATTAATTTCTGCTTTAATATATTACCTTTATTGTACTTATTTTGGGTTTTATTTTCTCTTCTTTTGTTAGTTCCTTGTGAGGAAACTTAGATAATCAATTCTTATATCCTTTTTATTTTCTAATAAAGGCATTTAATGTAACAAATTGCCTTCTAAGATTGCTTTCATGTACCTCGCAAATTTTAATATGTGGTATTTTCATTACCATTCATTTTAAAGTACTTTCTAATTTCCCTTGTGATTTCTTCTTTGACCCATGGGTTATTTAGATATGTGTAGCTAACTTTCCAAATATTTGAAGATTTTCTAGATGTCTTATTATAATTAATTTCTAATTTAATATTATAGGGTCAGAGAGCATACTCTGTATGTCTACCTTGGTGAATGCTCCATGTGCATTTGAATAGAATATTGCAATTATTGGGTATTGTTCTAAAATATCAATTAGTTCTGGGACTAATGGCAGTTTTCACACTTTCTATATCATTACTAATTTTATCTATTTGTTTTATCAACTGAAAGTTAAAATTTCCTATTTCTACCGTTTTATTTTTTATTATTTATTTTTTAAAGATTTTTAAGTTGTATTTATTTGACAGAGGTCACAAGTAGGCAGAGAGGCAGGCAGGGGGTGGGGGGGATCAGGCTCCCCGCTGAGCAGAAAACCCAATGTGGGGCTTGATCCCAGGAACCTGAGATCATGACCTGAGCTGAAGGCAGAGGCTTAACCCACAGAGCCACCCAGGTGCCCCTATTTCTACCTTTTTAAAAAAAGTTAGATTTACACATTTTGCCTTTCATTCTTTGAATTTTTGTCCATGCATTTTGAAATGCTTTATTAGAAGCACGAATATTTAGAGGATTATTATGTTTCCTTGATGACTCAACTTTTTAAAATCATTAAGTATTGTCCCTTTTAAACCCTGGTAATACCCTTGATCTTGACATTGACTTTGTCTGTATTATTATAGCCGCACAACCCATCTTAGAGATGGTGCTTGCATGTTTTATCTTGAAGCACACATTTACTTTTCACCTATCTGTCTCTTTGTATTTAAAGTAGGTTTCTTGCATGGCACCTGGCTGGCTCAGTTGGTAAAATATGGCACTGTTGATCTCTGGGTTGTGAGTTTGAGCCCCATGTTGGGTGTAGAGATTACTTAAGGAAATTTTTTTTAAAAGTTATTAAAGTGGGTTTCTTGCAAACAGCATAGAGTTATGTCTTGTATTTTTTTATTTTTTTCTCTTTTTTTTTCTAATTTAAGCTTTTTTATTTAAACATATAATGTAACCCCACCCCCCTCTCTCACCCCCCCTCCCCCTCCACCCCCCTCAGTTTGTTTTATGACATTAAGAGTCTCTTTTGGTTTGTCTCCCTCCCGATCCCATCTTGTTTCATTTTTTCTTTTCCTACCACCTTAACCCCCACCCCCGTTGCATCTCTACTTCCTCATATCAGGGAGATCATGTGATAGTTGTCTTTCTCCAGTTGACTTATTTCGCTAAGCATAATACGCTCTAGTTCCATCCATGTCGTTGCAAATGGTAAGATTTCATTTCTTTTGATGGCTGCATAGTATTCCATTGTATATATATACCACCTCTTCTTTATCCATTCATCTGTTGATGGACATCTAGGTTCTTTCCATAACTCGGTTATTGTGGACATTGCTGCTATAAACATTCGGGTACACATGCCCCTTCGGATCACTACGTTTGTACCTAAAATTTATATGGAACCAGAAAAGACCTCGAATAGCCAAAGGAATATGTCTTGTATTTTTAATCCAGTCTGACAATCTGTTTTTTAGTGGGAGTATTTAGTTAATTTAAAATTAATATAATATTTTGGTATGGTTGGATCTGAGTCTATCATACTGCTATTTGTTCTGATAGTTTCATTTACTCTTTGTTTCTCTGTCATTTTTTTATTTATGACTTCTCTTGGGTAAATTGAATATGATTTTTTACTTATACATATCTCCTTGATTGACTTTTTAGCTGTGCTTTTTTTTAGTGTTTGCTCTAGATATTAACACACGTATCTTTAACTAAACAGTTTATCTTCGAAAAACATGTAATTATATCACACAGTGGAAAGAATCCTACAGTGGTATAAAGAAGCTTATCCCCTACCTCAATCCTTTGTGTTCTTGTGGTTATAAGTTTTACTTATACGAATGTTATAAATCAAAGTATACATTGTTATTATTTTTGTTTTAGACAATAAATAATTATCTCAACATACCATTTCTGCTGCTCCTCGTGCCTCCTTGCAGATACTCAGTTCTCCTGCCATGCCTCTAGTCTTCTGAGTACTAGCCCCATGAACTTAGTGAAGGACTGTGGGAAAGAGCTGCTGGATACATACTTGCTCTGTGACTGGGGAACCTTGGGGTTCAAATCTGCTGTGCCAGTACACATGTATGAAACCTCCACAAAACCCCAAAAGGACAGTGTTCAGAGAACTTCTGGTTGGTAAACATGTGAAGATGTGGAAAGGTGGCACATCTGAAGAGGGCATGTAAGCTCTGTGCCTTTTCCCCATACCTTGCCCTAGGCATTGTTTCCATCTGGTTGTTCCTGAGCTATATCCTTTTGTATCCTTATGGTAATCTAGTAATTAAAATGTTCCTCTGAGTTCCATGAGCTGCTCTAGCAAATTAGCTGAACCCAAGCAGGGAGTTATTGAGACTGGAGCACAACATCTTGACATTGTAGCTTCCAAGACTTTGAGGATGACAGATCAAGAGCCACAGTGCAGGGGCAGAGCCTGCACTCTCCTCTTCCCCCTCTGCCCCAGGGTAAGCCCAGACTTATTATAATACATTTGCATTGTGGGTACAGCCCCCATGGAGAAAGGCTGCCAGGACTATTCAGGTACAAACCTTGTAGGGTCAAAAATCCCCACCCAACCTGTGGGAGGAGTTCCCCAAATGATTGGAAGCAGCCTCCTTTAGAGACCACCCCACTGGGAGTCACAGCACTTCTCAGCCCAGAAAGCTGCCACAAATATCCAATTCCAAAACAATCTAGGGCTTGTTCCATCTCATGAAACCTGCCTCTCCCTACCTTGAGCCCCTCCCCCACCTTGAGAATGTACTTCTGCTATAATAAACTGCTTTGGGCTTGCTGCTTTCCTTCTGGCTATCTTTAGTCTGAGCGTGGATCCTCATGTAAATCTTCTCATGGGAATCCAAGGACCAGGACCTCACACACAGCACAGATTGTGCTACTGATAACAAGGTCTCCAATCTATAGCTCATCAGTCAGAAGCACAGGTGGTCACCTGGGCTTGCAATTGGCATCTGAAGTGGCAGAAGAGGCAGTCTTTTAGGATCGACCACTTCACCTGTAGAACCTGATTCCATCTCCAGGTAGAGAGTATGAGAATTGAGTTGAATTGTAGGACACCCAGAGAGTGCAGAAAATTGTTGGATATATGGGGAGGAACACCACTCATTAGAAATTGGTCTCAGAATATCCCTTGTAGGCCAATAAAAGTACATTTAGATTTTACCTGTTTTTTATTTCTAACCCCCTATCAGATAGTATGTCAGATTTTCCACTCTGCCAGGGATAAAGGTGACCATGGGTCTCTTTCCCCCTAAGAACGTCTGGTCACTTTATGGAACGTAGTTCATTTAGATATCTTTGGGTTCTTATCTCTCTGACAAATGAAGACAAAAATGCCCACAGCTATGATTTAGTGACTTCTCTGGAGTGCTCTTGCTGCTAGAATGAAAGCAACAGTTTCTCGTGACTTTTTACATCCTTACAGGAAGTGGCAGTCACCCGCTGTCACTTCAAATTTATTTGTGGAACTCAATCCCTCAGTGAAAATTGGTATAAGCCTATGACTTCTGTGATCACTTTCAGCTATTAAAAGTGTCTTACTTACAGTCAGCAATTCAAACATTTAGTCCAAATTAATAATAAATACTTAAAATTTCATTTAAATTTCCCCTTTCTCGGATCCAGTTTACTGCAAGCTGGATACCAGTAGTGGAAGACGGGACATCATTGGCTTTCTCTTACCTGCCCTGTGTTTCTGCCCTTCCTCTGGTCTTTCTAATCTGCTTTCAGACCCCTGCCAGGTGGAGACAGTGTAGAGTGAGGAAGCAGATATGCCTCACTTTACCAACACCAATTTCTGGCTGTGGTGGATTTTTTTTTTTTTTTTAACTCAGCTCTTCCTTGAGATCTTTCATGGATTCTTGGAGACCTGTGTCTGTCTCCCTCATTATCAGGGAATCTCCCACCTGACTTCTCCTCCATGAAGGTAGATCCATCTCTATTGCAATGGGTCTTCAACACTTTCCTCAGCCCTTAGCACTCTGGCTTCAGTTTGGCTGTGACTTTTGCTACCAGGTGTTCCTGGTGAACAAAAACTGAGACTTTCCATGCTGTCCTTGCCCTGAGGAAACACATTCTTTGACCAACATTAGGAGAGCAGCTTTCCCTGTAGCTGTCTTTGTTTTCTAAGCAGCGAATCACACAACTCTTGCCTTTAGGTTTTCTAGATGGACTGTATGGCCATGTATCAAACTGTCTCGGCAACCATCTTGAAACATCTTTCTTTGTCACTATGTGTAGTAAGGATCCCCAGCGCTCCCCTCTTGGGGACTAGGATTCACACCCCAAGACTACAGTCTCCAAAATACTTGCTAATCTCCAAATCCCAACCTCTTTGTAAATTTAGTGTGGGTGAGAAGCTTAAGAGTTACAAACCTGATTTTTCACCTCCCTTAGAAATTATATGATCTTTTACCTCACTTTGGGATTGTGAAAAACTAAATAATAAGCCAACATAGAGTTGCTTATGCTAAGCCCCTGGTTACCAAACCAAAACCTAATCACAGTCTTGGCTCTCCCACAAACGGAATCTTAAGCCAGACAGTCAGGAATTGCCTGGTCAGCACTACCTAGGTAATCTGCCTGATAGAGCTCTGTTATCCCCTAAAGGAAAGTAACCTTGTGATAACCAACCTCCTTTTGTCTAGTATAACTTCCTTATTCCTGTTCCCTTCTGCCTATAAAAGTCGTTCATTTTGTACAGCCTTTTGGAGCTTCTTTCTGTCTGCTAGATTAGAGGCTGCATGATTCATGAATCATTAAATAAAGCCAAAAAGATCTTCAAAATTTCTTGCCATTTGCGACGACGTGGATGGAACTAGAGGGTATTATGCTTAGCAAAATAAGTCAATCGGAGAAAGACAGCTATCATATGATCTCCCTGATATGAGGAAGTGGAGATGCAACGGCGGTGGGGGTTAAGGGGGTAGGAAAAGAATAAATGAAACAAGATGGGATCGGGAGGAAGACAAACCAAAAGAGACTCTTAATGTCATAAAACAAACTGAGACGGGGGGGAGAGGTGTTGGGAGAGGGTGATGGGGTTACATTATATGTTTAAATTTAAAAAATTTTTTTTAAATTATTCCACTGGATTTTTTTTTATTTAAGCTTTTTAAAATTTAAACATATAATGTAACCCCACCACCCTCTCCCAACCTCTCTCCCCCACCACCCCCCTCAGTTTGTTTTATGACATTAAGAGTCTCTTTTGGTTTGTCTCCCTCCCGATCCCATCTTGTTTCATTTTTTCTTTTCCTACCACCTTAACCCCCACCCCCATTGCATCTTCACTAACATCTTGGTGTCTCAGTGGAAACTTGCATTTTTTTTAAAAAAATCCTGTTCTACTTGAAGTCATGATAAATTGAAAACAATCCACAGTCTGGCAATTAAAGGATACTGGGGTATAAATATTCAAAATAATATTCTGTAGCACCCTCCAAAAAAGAATGAGGACATTCTTTATTTGTTGATTTGAAATGATCCCTAAAATATAGTGTTAAGCAAAAAAAAAAAAAAAAAAAAAAAAAAGGAACAGTATGTAGATACAGGATGCAATTGCTATTTTTAAAAAAGTGGAAATAGATATGTTTTTGCTTGTGTTTAATAAAATATCTCTGATAGGATACACAGGAAACTGGTTGCCTCTAGGGAGGGATATTTGGTAGCCAGGGATAGCTTTTTTTGTTGTTGTTCTTTTTGAAATTTAAACCAAGTGAATATATAATTATGTTTAAAAAGAAGATAATGTTAAATTGAAAAAAATGCATGTACAATGAGGAAGTGAAGATTACAACTGATTTCTTTCCAGAGCTTGGGTGTGAAGGAAAGAAAAGAGCAGGAGCCAGAACTGGGTGCAGGGTTGAGGAGTGATGTTTTATTTTTTTGTAGCAGAGTCATGGCTATTCTATTACTTGTGTAAGACTATGATGTGATTTTGGAAACAGCACTCTAAATTATGGCTCCTTGGAATATTGAATATTTCAGGCTAAGTAGAAAGAGGAAAGTCACTCTGAGCTTCCCCCCACTGGTCTCCCCTGCAAGAGGTCATAAGATACCATATGAGAGGTGCCCTCTCTATACCTGGAGGGAGGGAACATCCTTATCTGCAAAGACAAAGAGATACCAAGAAGAATCCTAACAAACAGGTCTTAGCAATTCTCCCCAATTTATTGCACTTTCTTCAAACTCTCTGACCTATCATAGTTCTACATGACTGCCTACTCTTCAACCCAAGCATAAAAATACTCAGATCCAACTGTTTCCTCAGGTCCTCATTTCCTTTTGAAGGCTCCATATCACCTAGAACTTGTATGCAAGAAATTTGTATGGTTTTCTTTTGTTAACCTTTCTATCTTTTTGTCAGTTTCATAGTCAGATTCAGCCAGGGACCCCAACAGGGTCAAGGAAAACTGGTTCATTCCCTGTGGCGATTATATTGACTCATGACATCCTTCTCCCACCTAGGCATTTATTGACACCCACTGATTTACGAGAGACTTAGGGTCCTCCTGGGAAATTTTGAGCTGTATCCACAACGGGGATTCAGACATATATCAATACGTCTCCCAAATGGTGCTTGATTGGAGAAGGGAGAATAGAGACTAGAATATTTGATAGGACTACCATCAAGAGAACTCTAAGAAGCTATGTTCTGAGTTTGCCATTCACAAAGAAAATAGTGTGCAAGGAGTCCTGCGGAGTTGTACAAAGCTTCAGGTCTGTTAGGGATATGGTTGTCATTAGGCTTCTTAAAAAACATTAGGGCAGAGGTTTGGGAACCATAACCTTCTCTTCTGTCTGCATACACAGTTGTGCAGGCACCATGCAATGTACTGCTGCTAGTGTCCACGTTGAAAACATTGGCAGGCAGAATGGTCAGCAGGACTCTGCACCCCAGCATGGAACCCTAGCTCAGCAGAGGTGAGGCCAGCAATTAGACATATTGCAGATTCAGCTGGAATCTTCAGAGGCTGCTGAGCTGGAGACCACAGTGCCAATAGCTCTCCAGCATGGATGATAGAACCTCAACACAGGGGCAGGGAGTGGGCTGGGAGAGGTAGGTCTCTCACAAGACAGCAGCCACAAATAGCTTTTTCATGAATATATGTAAGATCTCCCTTCCTTTTGGGGATCTCACACATACAGACAGAGGTAGGTGGAGATTGTGGTTAGACTACTTGGCAAGGTGCAGGAAAACATTTGTAAACTACTTTCTTTTTTTTAACCTGGTGCAATTTGAGTTCAATCTGGAAGCTGATGAAACTGAGAACATTTGGGTTGCATAATATTTTTATTTATTTATAATTTACTTTTTGTGTAATAGAGACTTGTGTATGTTCATTAGCTGTGTTTGAGTAATTAAGAAGAAGAGCTTGAACATAAAAGAATATAAGTGAGGGAGGAAATAAACCAATTTGTCAAGGTCCCTGGTCGTAGAATTGGTGGTAATGGTGGAAAGATAGGATCCAAAAAAGGACACCTTTTCCACAGAATCAAGAGAGGAAGTGAGGAGGAGCTGCAGTGGAAATAGATTTTTAAATATGGATTGGACTTCTTCAGTGCAGTCAAGAGCTATCTCATCTGCTGAGAGATGAGTAAGAGAGATGAGTGGACTGAGGGTCTTGAGGAGAACCGTGAAGGTTTAGCTACTCTTTTTGGGGAATTGTGGTTGACTAGACAACTATAAAATAAGTGTTGAGTGGTGCCAAGGGCCCCACTGGAATTGAAGACCATGAATTTTAAGTGAGATAGCCTTCCCTGACCCCTTAAGTCTCTAGGTTAGGTACATTCCTGTGGGCTTCCACAGGTGCTGAATTTCCATATGATAATCGTGTAGTTGTTGAGCTTTCCCCCCTCAAGGAGGAGGAGACACTCTCTTATTCACTGTTTTATTCTTTTCTGAGTCTTATAGTATAGTTTCTTCTACTGTTTTTAGTACATAGCAGGTGCTCAACAAATATTGGCTGAATAAACATAAAAAATATGGCAGTTGTGAGATTTCTCCCATCGCTCTCAAATGCCAGGGTAGAGAAGCAAAAGAGGTGGATGGTGTAAATGGTACAGAGTGATTAGAAGATTTTCAGGTGTGTGTAGCAGTGGTTGAAGATGTTAAGGGAGCTGGCAAGAGCCTTGTTGACACATGCTCCATAAGGGTTGGGTTGGACAGGATTTGAGAGGAGGTGCCAAGGTGAGAGAAAGGTCTGGGGCAAGGCCATGAGAGTGGTATGTTTATGGGAATCACTAGAGCTGGAGCAGGGCTGGGATGTGACCTTGGCAGGTCCAGATGTGCTCCTCGCCTTAACATTCTGCTTCTCAGTGCATTCCTCCCAACTTAGTAGGAACCTCCCACCACCAAGGATAAGGAGGAGGAAAAAGTTTTGTTTTGATTTTTTTAAAGATTTTATTTATTGGTTTGACAGAGAGAGAGATCACAACTAGGCAGAGAGGCAGGCAGAGAGAGGGGGGAAGCAGGCTCCCTGCTGAGCAGAGAGCCCGATGCGGGGCTCGATCTTAGGACCCTAGGATCATGACCTGAGCCGAAGGCAGAGGCTTAACCCACTGAGCCACCCAGGGACCCCAAGGAGGAGGAAACAGTTTAAACAACAAATAGATCCTATTTGAAAAACAGATTTGTGAGTGGGAGATGAAACCAGACATTGGAACTTGATTTTTAAATTATAATCTTGACATTAAGTTCTTACAGAGAGTTTTCTTTCAAGTTGTTGACATGAGATTTGCAAAGTCATGTCATTATACTTTGAAACTCTCCTAGCCTTGGGTCAGTATTATTATCTTGGCTATTGTGGACATTGCTGCTATGAACACTAGAGTGCATGTGTCCCTTCTTCTCACTACACCTGTATCTTTGGGGTAAATACCTAGTAGTGCAATTGCTGGGTCATAGGGTAGCTCTCTTTTTAATGTCTTGAGGAACCTCCATCCTGTTTTCCAGAGTGGCTGCACCAGCTTGCATTCCCACTAACAGTGTAAGAGGGCTCCCCTTTCTCCACATCCTTGCCAACACTTGTTTCCTGTCTTGTTAATTTTTGCCATTTTAACTGATGTAAGGTGATATCTCATTGTGGTTTTGATTTGTATTCTACCACATTGTTGAAAGGACAGATTTTGCAGTATCCCATGGGTTCTGAACTGATGTATTTTCATTCTCATTAGCTTCCATGACTTGTTTAAGTTCTTCCTTAATTTCCTGGTTGACCCAGTCATTCTTTAGTAGGATATTCTTTAACTTCCACATGTTTCAATTCCTTCCAAATTTTTTCTTGTGATTGAGTTACAGTTTCAAGGCACTGTGGTCTGATAACATGCGGGGAATAATCTCAATCTTTTGATATTGGTTGACACCTGATTTCTGACCAAGTATGTTATCTATTCTGAAGGAAGTTTCATGTGCATTCAAGAAGAATGAGTATTATGTTATTTTAGGGTGGAATGTTCTGTATGTATCTACAAAGTCCATTTGGTCCACTGTGTCATTCAAAGCCTCTTGTTTCTTTGTTAATCTCCTGCTTAGATGACCTGTCCATTGCTGAGAGGTCTCCTACTATTACTATATTATTATTGATATGATTCTTTATTTTGGTTAACAGTTGGCTTATGTAGTTGGCTGCTCTCACATTGGGGGCAGAGATACTTACAATTGTTGGATTTTTCTGTGGGATAGACCCTTTAAGTACGATAATAGTGTTCCTTTACATTTCTTACTACAGTATTATTATCTTGGCTTTGAAAGTGGGGACCATACCCCAGGCCCTGGGCCTAGTATATGGGGATGTTGCCCAGTAGGCTGGCATTGACCTAAAGTCTATCCCCAGATCTTGCACCCAATTACTCTATTAATAATTATAACCTATTTCCACTGACATCTCAATTAGTTAAATTTACACACCTGTTTTTTGAACTACCCTCTCTAGCTTACAGATATTCTATTTAGGCAATACCAGTCAGAGCAACAAGACAAGCTTTGTACAGATTTCAGAACTGTATGAGTGAGGAACCCTCACAGGTTCTGGAAGACTTCATTAGGAACAAATGTCTGCTGGGATATGAAACACCACATCACTCTAACAAATAGGTTCTGGACATCCTCTTTTGGAAAACACTGAACAAAGGGAAAATATGTACTCTTCCCAGTCTCAAGAAGTTTACAGTCAGGTGGAGAATGATGAGAATGACACAAATAACTATAAAGGGAGCAGAATTGTGAAGGAGCCAGAAGGAAGAAAAAAGGCCATGGAAATTAACAAAGAGAAACAACACTCTGCGGTACATAAAGGACCTTCATTAATTATACTATTATAAATAAACAACTTTTATAAGTTGCATATTACTAATATATTTTATATTGATGAATAGTAAAATGATAATAAAATTATGGTATTAAATTATAAAAAGAAAAGTTCATAGAATGCCATAGCAATTCCAAGGAATATAACTAATACATTATACAAAATTAATACTTGAAGATCAAGAGGCAATACAGCAGTTGAGAAAGGAGTTATTAAATGATAAAGGATGTCACAATTGAATATTAATGTGGAGGAAAATAATTTAAATCCTTGCCTCATCACTAAAATTTCATTAAGTTCCAAATGAGTTAGTAGGTTAAATTGTATCACAATCAGAAGAAAATAAAAGAGTCTGTTTCTCCCACCTATGAAGAAGAGATATGTGTCTGTTAAGTTATAAATTTTATATCATTTAACAGAATAAATCTAGGAAATATGACACCTTTCTCTTAGAATGGGAAAATGATAAGACCAACATATAATACAAACTTACTATTAAAAATAAAGGAATTTTACATATATCTATCTATATATATATATATATCTCCCAAATGTAGCAGCTTAACATGATAACCATTTATTTAGTGCCTGAGTCCATGGGTCGGTAACTTGGACTGACTCACTGCTCCTTCCGCTGGTCTCTGCTGGCTTACTCAGGAATCTGGGGTCAGTAAGGTGGTCTGGCCTCTAAGGGTTGGCTAGCTGTCAGCTGACACGATGGGGCACCTGCTCTCATCATCTGAAAGTCTCATCAAGGTTTGTTCATGTGTGGCAGATGGGTTCCAAGTGCAGCCAGAGGGCAAACCCCAATGCACAAGTGCCTTACGTGTCCTGCCTGCATCACATTTGCTATTGTTCAATGAGCCAAAACAATCACAAGGTCGGTCCCAGAGTCCTTGTGGGAGGCCACTGCCAAAGTTTGTGGAATCGGCAAACGGGCATATCTGTGGCCATTTTGTCATCTCCCCTACATCATAATTGGCAAAGGAGTCTGGCAGCTGTACCAAGAGAACAGCAGATCATGGTATGGAAACTTCATAACAGTACTAGTGATTAAAGAAATGCACATTAATGTTGGCTTCTAGCCTTTTTTTGTAGAGCCGGAGACTGAGGCCCAAAGCTTTGTTAAGGTGGTGAAAAGATGACTTCCCAGCCTGCTAACCAAGCAAGGTCTTTGATGCCAAGTCCTGCAATAAAGGGTAAATCTGTGTTCCAACTCAGCTCCAGCATTTTCTAGTGGTATCACTTGTATAATATCACTAAGCTTCAGTTTCATTTCTATAAAATTGGAAAATAATAGCTATTACATAGGTTATGAGGCTCAAATGAAATCATGTGATAAGCAAGTGTCCTGCTATCTGCTCAATTCATGCTTCCTTCTTCCCTTTTCTATGATGTGATCTTATAAAACCAGCAACAAAGGAAAGTAAAACAAGAAAAACTCAAAGAAAACACAGGAGCAAAATAAATAGATAAGTCACAGGGGCTAAGAAGAAACCAGTGACCCTTTATACAGTTATTAATTCATTAATTATTGAGTGCCCTTTCTGGGCTTGGCCCCATGCGAGACAATGGAAATATATCCCCTGCCTTCATGGATAGTCTAATGGCAGAGATGGACAATAACGAAAACATTACATCAGTAAGTATGAAATTGTGGCCTTAATTAGTGCTAGAAAGGACTCTTGATTAGTGCTAACAGGACAGCATATAATAGGAAGAGATATTACTATTCAGGAGTGAGAGGGGGGCAGGGAAGACCTCCCTGAGAAATGAATGGGATGGATGGAGTATGAAAGGGACGGGGAAGGTTATCTAAACTAGGGTAGGGCCATAAAAGGGGTCAAACCACATGGTTCTAGGAAATGACAAGTAATTCTTACTTGTCTTACTCCTTAAAGCAATGCGAAGTCAAGGAAAGATATAGAGAAATTTGGGATTTGAAAAGCTTCTTCTGGAATCAAAGTAGAGAACAGATCAGAGGAGAGAACGAGTGGCTGTAGGCCAGTGAATTAGGAAACTATAGCAGGAGTCTTGTAATTTCTAATTTAGTTCAATTTTCCATAAAGTACTATAGACCTATTCATTCTACTTTGATAAGTCCTAAGGAAATATACCCCAAATACTTGTACATTCATCAAAAATGATCAGTGACTAACATTAGACTAATAACATATATTTCAGAATGAATAAAGTTAACTAAATGGGTTTAGGCAGCCAAGTCAGCGTTAAAACCCATATATATTTTTAACGACCAACAGGTCATAATTTTTTTTGTCATTATCAAATTTAAAAATTACCTTTCTTTCCTAGCCTGGCCAGCTTGATGATAACAGCTTTCTAAGCAATACTGCAAGTTTGAACTCCCTTATTAGGAGTAAAATTTGTACAGACATCTCAGAAGTCTGGGTTACTCCAGATAAAGTTTGGATTTGGGCTTTACCTTGGCTGCAGTTATATGAAGACCCCATGAGCCGAATTAATCTCACACAAATACCTAATTATTGAAGCTTTTCTTCCTGATCATCAACTAACCTTTTTAACTGCCCCCAAAAGGAATAGACCATAAAAATACAGAACATTGTCAGGAAAAGTTGTGAAAAGCTACGTAATGGACCACAACGATTATGGGGCATCTACAATGGTAAAACTAGACACTGTCTAGCGCACTAATTGTGATTATCTGTTTTTCATTGTTTTTGATGTATTTTATGGTTCTTCACATCATATAAAGTAAATAACAATCCGAATGATTCTTGTTCATAGAAACACCATTAAATAGTGTTCAGTGAAAAGAAGTGACGAATTTTGCATCTTTTGTAAATTTATTTCAGCATTCCTGCTGTTAATATATATTTGTCAGACTTTTCCTTTGAACAGATTCTAATTTCTTATTGACTCTTTCATTAATTCATGCAGTAAATAAAATCTTTGACTTGCATTCATTTTAAATGAAACTCTTGATTTTACGTTTTTAAAAAAAATACCCTTTTTCAGTGTCTAGTTTACAGTGTCCTCAGCATTGAGCTGGGGACCTGCAAGACACACAATTTGACACACATGAAATAGTTGCAAACTACACTGAACAGAGGGGGGCAAGTAAGTAGATTTTATAATAGAGACTTCAGGTTGCCACTGAATTTGAGAAAAGAGGGAGATTAGGTCTTGAGCTCTCCAAAAAAAGATTTCAGAGAAAAGGTATGATTTCAGCGCTAGGACTTCAGAAGGCCCAGAAGAGATAGAAGATAGAACCTCCTATGATAAGACAGAGAGGAAACCGAGCACGATCAGTTCAGAGAGATTTGCTCTTTGGCAAGGGCCTGGGTATAAAAAAATGCTAAGATGTCGCAGGCGGTTAAGCATCCCACTCTTCATTTTGGCTCAGGTTGTGATTGGGGCCGTGAGATCGAGCCCTGTGTCAGGATCTGTGCCTGGCTTGATTCTCTCTCTCCCTCTGCTCTTCCCCACCTGCTCCCACTTTCTGTCTTTCAAAAAAAAAAAAAATCAAATGTAAATTTTATTCGGCATCTACTATGTACAAGGCAATGGGTGCCAGAGATTCTCAAGCCTGACTACCCATTAGAATCACCCGTGGGAATGTAAAAATGCTGCTTCCCTGGGCCCCATTATGAGAAATCCGAATGTAATTGCTCTGGGAAGTGAAGTGCCAGGGAAAATCCTCCAGGTGATTCTAAAATGAAACCAAGTTAATGAACTACTGTGCTATGCAATTTACAAGTGTCCTTTGATTTAATTTTAACCCTTCTAGTAACCCCTCAAGAGAGGTATTTTCATCCTGGTTTTCTAGAGGGGGGAACGAAAGCTCGAGAGACTTGGTGATTTGCCTCAAGGGGCTGCTAAGAGAATGAGGGAAATCTTGATTACTAGTGGTTGGTTTGTGGAGAACACTCCAGGTGGAGAGAAAAGCAAGTGCAGTAGTGACATAACATTCCTCTAAGGTATTAAGGAAATGTTAACAGAAGCAAATATGTCCCACAATAAACAAATGAATACAAAGGTAACAAAATGTGACTCTTTTGGGGAGTCTTACTAAAATGAGGAGTCTGGGATGGAGATTCTGCCTTTCTGATGATGCTGGTGATGCTGGTCCCCAAGTGTGCATTCTGATTCTTTTTTTTAAAGATTTATATATTTATTTTAGAGAGAGAGTGTACAAGTGTACAAGTGGGGGAAGGGGCAGAGATAGATAGTCTTCAAGCAGACTACCCACTGAGCTTGGTGCTGCATGCAGGGCTCAATCTCATGACCCTGAGATCATGACTTGAGCTGAAACCAAGAGTCTGACGCTCAACCGACTGAGCCACTCAAGTGCCCCCACATTCCAATTTTTAATTGTAGGTTTTAGATAACATGGTCAATGCAGACTGACTCAGTTTCTCTTTCTGTAATTGGGTTCAATAGTTGATCCTACTGGTGTAGATTTTGGGGTTCCGGGCAAATGATCAAGAAAGACATCTCTGGTTCAAAAAGGTGGTTTTACCAAAAGAGACTCTTAATGTCATAAAACAAACTGAGGGGGGTGGGGGGAAGAGGGGTTGGGTGAGGGTGGTGGGGTTACATCATATGTTTAAATAAAGCTTAAATAAAGTAAAAAAAAAAAAAAAACAACAACAACAACAAAAAAAAGGTGGTTTTATTAATGCATAGGAACAGGACCCACGAGCAGAAAAAAGCTGCATGGGGTTGTGATAAGTGTCTGATTATATACTTTCAAGTTGGGAGGGGTTAGGGACAGCACAAGCCTACAGGGAATCTAGAAAAGAGATTTCCAGGACGCTGAGGGGGCTAGCTATTGTTAGGAAAAGGTTATTTATTACTGTTTAGTAAAAACTCAGTCATGAGACTCCAAATGTTTATCTGTGGGCCATATATCTTGGTGGGAGAGATAGAGCTAAAGAAGTTTCCAAAGGAATTTTTATATGTATAAAGTAGACTCACAGGATCCTGGGGAATGGGATAATGTTATGCTAAGATTGCCTTTTGCCTATAGTAGTGTCAACACTGAGGCAGATCCTAGAGGAAGGTCACTCTAACTGTTTCAAGGACTTGTCGATGGGCTTAAGCAGTAAGGAAATGTAATTTTTCCTTTTGCCTCTGTTTCCCACATCACTACTACAGAGAGTTGTTTACGCATTAAAGCCAGTATCTGGGATGTAGTAATCACTCTATAAACTTTAGTGATAACTCTGTAATTTGCTTTAAATTTTAAAAGACTTCCCATCAAAACAACATGGCATCTTTCTGGGAGTTAAGGAAATGCTAATAGAAACAAACAGGACATAGGAAAGTTAGGGTAAGGAATATGCCACTCCTCTTTGCTGGGAATAACAAGTATGAGTCTTGTGAAATTTGGTGCTCCCAGTATACAAGTGGAGAGCTGAACTTTTTAAATGTATTTGGGTTGGTTAAACCCCATTGTAATTAGTAACTACTTTTCTGTATAAACTGAATCTCATATGAAATGAAGTAGGAGTCTCACTTCTATCTTTTTATTTTAGACCTATAGTGAAATTTATGGGAATATGAATATAGGAATTATATTGAATTAGGGATATTTTATATTGGAAGTCAACTATGCTGGAATATGTTCTTAGGTCATAAACAGCAAGCTAGGATTATATAGATTATATAAGTTGATTTTGGTAGCTAAGATACAGCTCATTTTCAACAGATGCTCATTTTCAAAAATCTGTTTTTCTGAAGTACGTAAAGCGGAGAAGCCCCTCCATGCTTTGCTCCACCTTTAGAAAAATTCTCTAGAGAACTTTGCGTCAAGAAATTTCATGATAAAGGAGAAAACAGTTCTACATTTTACTGTTTGGCAGTTTGGTTTTTCTCTTCTATATAGTATGGTTCTCGTACTGGAAGACTCTTGTGCAGAACTGTAATCTGGTTATAGATCCTTGTTATTAGTGTCAATGATAATTACACAATATATTTTTGATAGTTTTTACAATCTGCACGGAGTTTTCACATACATTATTTCATTTAATATGTTCCATAGCTCTGAGTAGGAGGGCAGACGGTTACAACTGTTTGTGAAGGAAGATAGGTGAGATTTTCCCTCAATCACATGGCTGACAAATGAGGGAACAAAAATTAGAACCCAAGGCTTCTGATTTTTAACCCAGTGTTCTGTACATGGCCCATCAAGTATTATACTGAGATTCGGACAATGAATGTAATAATCTTTCATAATGATTTTGCTAAATATAGTCAACAGAAATGAAAAGGTGTAAGACAATGAACCTTGGGAAAAACCAGAGAAGAGAAGAAAGTCTGTCCTAATTGTGTTGCCTTTCTTTTATATATACCTACCTATAGGCATATTTCAATATATATGCACCTATATTTATAGCTTTATTGAGATAAGATGGACATATAACATTATTTAAGTTTAAGCTGTACAACATGTTGACTCGATACACTTCCATATTGCAAACTGATGACCACCATAGCATTAGCTAACATTTTCATTATGTCACATAATTACCTTTTCTCTTTTTTGTGATGAAAGCATGTAAGATTTACTCTCTTAGCAACTTTCAAGTATATAATACAGTATTATTAACTGTAATGACCATGCTGTATATGAGAACCCCAGAATTTATTCATCTTCTGACTGAAGTTTGTACCTTTTGACCAACATCTCCCCATTTCACCCACCTCCCTTCCTCTGGTAACCATCCTTCTCTCTGTTTCTATGAGTTTGGCTTTTGTTTATATTTCATATAATAGTGATATCTTATAGTATTTATTTTTTTCTGACTTATTTCACTTAGCATTATGCTCTCATGGTCCATCCATGTTGCCACAAGTGGTAGAACTTCCTTCTTTCTCATAGCTGAATAATACTATGGGATATATATATATATATATATATCTTTTATACATACCTACATATATGTATGTTTATATATGTGGTATACACACACAACGTGCACACACCATCTTCTTTATCCATTCATCTGTTGATGGGTACTCATGTTGTTTCCATATCTTTTGCCCTTTCTTTATACTTGAGAAATCAATGGAAGCAGATTCCAAAATGATAATCCTCTTTACCAAGATTTCCATAATGATGGTCCAGGGTGATGAATCAAAAGTGTTTTTGTCTTTGTTTTTTAAATTAGTTGATAGTTAATGCTGAATGAGATACTATCCAATTGGGAAAGAGATGGAGAAGTATCCAAAGATCTAATTCCCAAGGTAATTGTCCTTACCACACCTTGGTTCTATGTCCATCCTTCACCCAGGCAAGTTTCTGGGGTTTCTGGACAAAATCCAGGCTCTTCTCTAGGATATCTTCTGTCTCCTTGCTCTACCTTCTCCACTGTTCCATTTGAGAGTTCTTCCGTTTTCCTCTTCCTTCCCATAATGATCTAAATAGAAGATACTTCAGCATGAGGGAAAGAACAAAGTTTATCGTTTCCACAAAAAGGTTGAGGACCCTGCCATATAGTACTGTGAACACATTAGACAGAGCAAGCAAGCAGTGAGATAGAAAATACTTTTTTTTTTTTCAGGCCAACTAGTATGGTGTGCTAAATAGTATGGTACGCTAAATAGCTAGCATGTGATTTTCTGTAGTTTCCTGGCTTTGTTTTGGGAGCCTGCTAAGGACTGGTTGTGTAGGATTGCCCCTATTCTTCTGAACTGCAGTTTGGTTTCTGTATCTAATTATCCATCCAATCCAGAAAGATCCCTATGACTCAAGAACTATCATATTCATTTATTTTCATTTGTCCTGGAGTCTGATTGATGTGTTGACTGGATGAACTTAGAAGTGGAAGAGATTTACAGGGGGTAATTCTTGAAAGATAAAAGGAAGAGGAAGAAAGAGAAGGCAAGGAGAGCCTTCAGAGAATGATGCAGATCTGACACCTGTAAAAAGTGAAGGGGAAGAAAGGAGGATTGGGTATGGAGAGCCTCTGAGTGTGGCGCCACTCCAAGAAGATTGCTTCTAGAGGAATGTTGCACGGGTACTATGGTGAGCCCTTGCACCACTTCTGTGCTCGATCATTGGCTGGGGGATGTCTCCTAAATAGCATTTAGTCTCAGCTTGAATGCTGAGTCAGATTCTAAAAGTACTTACAGCCAGAGATTGGCAGCAGTTTTTCTCTTGAAAGTAGATTTCAACAAGGTGCAACCATGGCTACCTCAGCTAGGTGAAGGGAAGCAGATGGTCACAGAAAACTCAGTGTCTTGCTGCATAGGTGAGAGACTAGGTCTAGCCAATAGACTTGTGCCATCTGTCAATAACATGCATTTAAATTCATGTTTCCATCCATCCACTCATGCATGCATGCACCCATATATCCACCTATTCACCCATCCATCATCCACTCCTTTGTTGTCTTAGAAGATAGCAGTAATCTCTCAAGCTTCTGTCAGAACAAGAACGTATCCTTGGTGCTGCCATAGAAACCAAATCTAGATTTTGCCTCTTCTGCTACTAAGGCCATAATCTCTGCATGATAATTGGCTTGTGTCTCCACCTAATCTGCCTGCATCTGCCTGTGACCATTAATCAAACTATTATCCTTTTGAGACCTATCCCTTAAGCACACACGAATGTTTGCCCAACAGACACACCTCTTTCTTGAGTCCTACTGACATTTTGTTCCACTGGGTGGCCTATAATTTATGTTCTAGCCCTTTGACTCAGTCATAAAAGTCATATCACCAGGCATAAAAGGTACATGGCAAGTGAGGAGTTTCATTGTAGTGACCATGGGTTCAGGGTAAGTGAGGAAAAATTCGGAACGGTAGAAATGGTGAGCTGGCTTGGCTCACCATTTCAATTTTTAGGTCCCTGGAGTTGTTTACTTTCAAAATGACCCTGGCCTTTGTTAGTAGTATTTTGTAGAGCTTCTTTCCAACTCAAATGGCAGCAAGCCATGAGAAATCAGGGGTTTCATTTTGAGAGCACATTATTTTGGAGGATGGAGATGGTGGAAATGCCCAGGGTTTGGCATGGAAAAAAAATGAAGCTGATTTTTTAAACAAACATGACTGCCAATTAGAGTGTAACCTTCCTCTAAATCAGTAGTCTCAAAGGTTCTTTCATTTCTTCTATTTTATTACTCATTCTATCAAAGATAGAATAGCAACCAATTCCCACATCTTTCCTAGAACAACGTCTATGTTTTGGCAGGTCTTCTCTCCTGTGGGCCTAAAGAACTACATGTGTTTGTAGGCATGCTATCAAATACTTTAAATGACATGAAGCTTGCAGTAATATTTTTGGGAGTAAATTTTATTGCTATGGCTTTAAAACACAATCAAATAAAAACAAGAATTCCATTAGTAGTTGAATATTGTAATAATAGAGTTGAGGATAAATTTTACTGTTATAGGAACTATAAAACAGCAATAATAAAAAAACACTATTATTGTGAATAAATTGTTTGAGATGACTAACTAGAAAGCTATAAAACACAATAATAAGGAATAATCTAATCACCAGGATAGATGTGTTAATAATTCATCCTTGTTAGTGAGGAGTCCATGGTTCCAGTTCATTGGCCCTCAGTGCTCTAGCTTACAGCTTTCATTACATAAGGTTGCAGAAAGATGATCTTTGACCAGTGAGTTGGTAGGAAAACATATATTGCAATGCAATTGGACATGGGGATTGAGGAAAATCTAATTATCAGTGACTTTAGGAAAACCCTGTGTAGCAATGCCAAATGTTCTCATAACATACTTTAAGAAATTATTTGCAAGTTTCTACTAACAATTTATTTGCATTGTTTGTGCATTCTGGTGTATTATTTTTATTTATGTTCTTTTGCTTCAGAATAACAGCATGAAATTATATATTTGTCAGAGAGGGGACACTATTCTAATCTTGCCTTTTGTTTGGATTATCATGCATCTTTCTGCCCTGAGTCCATCTTGGTCCAATTCCAAAGAGTAGGAGAATGGAAAAAAAAAAAAAAAAAAGCACCCACTGTCAGCTCCTTGGTTCCATTCTCCCTCTGTGGAACTCACAGCCCCATTAAACCTTTGTTTCAGAGTTAGGACGACTGAGGTGACTGCTTTGACCCACACGTGGGTGAGGAAAAGAATGTCACGGGGTTGCATTTTACCTCTCATTCTGAACATCAACAAAACGCAAATTCAAGATTTCTGAATCAACAATATCCTAAAGGGATGACAGAAGATCATAACGATGAAGTTCCTATTATGGTGAGAACCATGTTCTATGCTGATGGAGTTTTCTATACTCACTGCCTCCACTTTCTCACTTGGCTTTCCTTCTTTAACCAACTCCAGTCAGGCTTTTGTTTCTACCACATGTTGACTGAAATTGCTCTTTTCGAGGTCTCTGGGAACCTCTATTCTGCTGTATAAGATTGCTAGTTCTCAGTCCTCATCTGACTCCACTTCTGAACAACATTTGGCCCAGCTGGTAACTCCCACTTTCTTAAAATGCTTTTCTCACTTGGCTTCTAGGACACAACAGTCTCGCAGTTTTCCACCTACTTCGCTGGCTGTTCTTTCTCAATTTCCGTTGCTGGATTCCTCTCTTCTACCAAGACCTCGAAACGTTAGACCAGCCCAGGGCTCAGTCTTTGTTCTTGCCTTCTCACTCTGTATTCACACCCTACATGAACTCCTCATGCAGCTTCAAACACCATCTTTTACAAGCTGGAGTCACAAATTTGTGTACCTCCCTCCAGCTTCCCTCAGCTCCAGTCTTCCATGGTTGCTACCCACTTGAAAATCCCCTGGATATCTGATAAGCATGTCAAATTTACCGAAGACAAATACAATTCTTAAGTTTTTTTCCTTCAAATCTTGTCCTCTCTCAATTTTCCTCATCTCATAAAACCTAACCACTATTCACTCTATTTTGTGGCCTCAAAGTCTAGGAATTGCTCTTGAGTTTCCTAATTCCTTCACACTTCACAATTATTCCATAAGCAAATTTGCTTCTAAAGTAAATGCCCAGTGTGACTATGTTGTACCATATCACTATGACTGACTGACCTGAGGCCCCATCATCTCTCCCTTGGAATGATATGGTATCCTTCCAGCTGGCTTTTCTGTTTCTATGCTGTCTGTCTCTTGCCTACACTCTATGCAGCAGCCAGACAAATTATTTAAAATACAAAACCAAGACCTTTTCAGTGATTTCTTCGAATAATGTTCAAAGTCCTTACTATGGCCTATGGTCTCTATAAGATCTGCCCTCTTACCTATCTCCTTGACTTCAACTTCCATTACTCTCTCAATACTACTTTACTCAAACCCTGGCTTTCTTCCAGTTACTTACTGGACCTTATTGGGACCAAGTTCATGTCTTCTCTGGGACCCCTACACATGCTGCTCCCTTTACCTAGCACACTTTTCCTACAAGCTTTTTCATGAACCACATCATTTAGAACTTACCTCAAAAATCATCTTAAATAAATCAGGACAATCCTCTCCATCTCAGTATAGTCTTGGCCTATGATCACCCCCTATCTCCTTAATTTGATTTCCTTTGCTTGAAATTGTATTATTTGTTTGTATACTTGTTAATTATTTTCAGTTCTGAGTTCCATAAAGCAGAGAGATGGTCTGTCTTTTTGATCTTTGTCTGTTTTCATCTCAGTACTAATACTTTGCATAAAGTGGGCACTTGTTACATTTTTGTAACATTTTGTAGGACATTTTGTAGAATGAATGAGTGAATGAATAAATGAAAGAATGAATGAATATAGATCAAAGGACTCAGATTGGGCCTCCAAATGCCAAGGACTCCATTTAAATCCTCTACTTCTCTGCACTAAATCTTGCCTTGTTCAGTTAGACTTGTAGCAATGATCTTAACTTGAGCTTTTACTCTTTAGTGGTCATGTTTGAGATTCAGGCATATCTGGGTTTGTCTGAAAACATGGTGGGGTATCTGACATAGATCTTTTTGTGAGAGGGCTGTGTGAGAAAATCCACTTGAGAAAGGATTTAAAATGTTTTCACTGTTCAGATTTGGAGAGACCTGGATTTGTTTAAGAAACTGGCGGTGTGATCTCTCAGAACAGGAGAAGGTATATGATCCAAAATACAGCTTTAAGAGAGGAGTGGAAATCCAAATAATAACCACACCTACCAAACCCAGGGTGGAAAACATACAACTCATTATGCCCAGAAACCTGTGGAAGGAATAGCAGAAATAATTAGCTCCTAGTAAGTACAGGTGATGGGGATTCCTAGAAATGACGACCTCACATTGGGAAGAAACTTCTTTCTCGATCTAGAGCTTGTATCTGGGTCTGGAGTCCAGAGCTTGTATAAATTTGGTTTTCAAGGAGAAATGAAAAATCAAATGGTAGTGTTTTCCACTATATAAGAAAAAAGCTATTTGATGACATGATAGATTTAATAAAACAACTGCTCACTTAAAATTCTGCTGAGACATTCATTAACCGGCTTATCTTATCTTGATTGTAAGAGACTCTGTCTTTATGCATTCACAGAGATGTTTGATCCATTGACCTACGGGAGAAGTCCAGGATTTTCTAGTTCTCTGCAGAAGAATGAAGCCTCTGCTTGGGACCCTTTACCTCTTGGGGATCCTGGTTCCTGAGGGGCTGGGATATGATGGGTGAGTGTGAAGTGGGAAGAGGGCCTGATTATCTTGACTTAGATTGTCTAAATGGAAAGCTTTTTTCAAGATCAATGTAGCTGGATTCTCCCCTCTTCCTACCCGTACACACTACCATGAGATGAGAATAATAAAGTTTTATCATTCAGCATTACTTTAAGTCTTTGAACAAATGAATAAATATCTAACATTTTCCAGCACAAAATATGATAAATACCAATAGATATGTCATGTTTTATGGTTGAAAAAAGGAAATTATATGGAAAATTAATGAAATATAATTATTTATTATATTCATTATTATATTTTCATTTTTATATTATATTCATTATTATAATTAATGAAAATCCTTCATTTATAGTTTCACAACTGATAAATCAGATTATTCCAATTTTTGAAAAAAAATGTTTAAAGTATTTAAAATTTCACCAAGATAAAGTTATTCTTAATATTTTTGGATAGATAAATAATTATGTGTTCAGTACTATTGCCAGAAATTTTCAGTTAAATTGTGTTATGGAAATTTTCCTATGACATTAATAATACATTTAAAACATACTGCAACCACAAATACTATTCCATCATTGTTACATTCCATCATTGCTACCCTACAATTGATTTCTACTTTGTCGTTTTTTTCCATTTTATTTAATTTTTATTTTTTTCTTTTTAGTTTTCCAAAATTCATTGTTTATGGACCACACCCAGTGCACCATGCAATATGTGCCCTCCATAATACCCACCATCAGGCTCACCCATCCCTCCACCCCCCCTACCCTCTGAAACCCTCAGTTTGTTTCTCAGAGCCACAGTCTCTCATGGTTTGTCTCCCCTTCTGATTTCCCCCATCTCACTTCTCCTCTCCAACTCCCAATGTCCTCCATGTTATTTCTACAAAAATGCCATGGTGAGCATCCAGCCACATGAATTTTTTTGCAAATCTTTGATTTCTTTTTCTTAACATAAGTTAAAGGATTTAGAATTCCTGGGTCAGAAGCTGAGAAAAATGTGAGAATCTTGCTATGCTTTGCCAAATTCCCTTTAGAAAAATTGTATGTTTACATATGAAAATACCCAGTTGGCTTACTTTGCATTTTGTTGATTTCTAAAAAGTTTAAGAGTTTTGTCTTGATCATTACTCATTTTGTTTATAAATTGTCCATTCTTATTATTTGTTTATGTTTGTGTTCTTTCCTATTCATAATGAATTATTACTTCTCTAAATATTTAATATACATTAAGTTCTCTCTGTGTGTGTGTGTGTGTGTGTGTGTGTGTGTATGGTATAATTTTCATTTAAAGTGTATGTTTTCCTTTGTTTACACATGGTCCATCCTGCTCATTTGGTGTATCTCATCAAGCATGTGTGGCTACAGATAGTATTTTTTCTTTTGCTTCATTATTAAAAGAACTTGCAACTAACTCACTTTCCCACAACAGGGAAATTCACTCTGATTTTTGACCTGGATGAAAGTTGCAATATGAGCTTCTCTTTTAGTTTGATAGACAATGTGATTTCAGATATATAGAGGGATCCCACAATCTCCATGGCACAAAAACCTGTTTGGACGTTGCCATCTCATGTTTTCCATCAGTTTACTTAGTTTTTTATAGATACTGAATTTATTTTTCTGAGATTATTCATTCATAAATTAGAGACAAAGACTTACGTATATTACAGAGCTTTGCTTGGGAAAAAGAATCACCTTGCTTAGAAATATCAAAAGTCTTAAAACTTACACATTGTTTAAATGAAACTTAAATATTGATCCCTGCCTCTGGAAACTTATTTTGAGAAAATAAACAAAGTATGGGAAGAGTTTTATACACAGAGATGTAGCTTTATTTATAACATAAATATTATAATACTTGGAAATAACTTAAATGTCCCACATTAGGTTATGTAAATGTTGATATGTGATATATGACAATGGAAAATTATTTATCTATTAGAATAATGATGGCAAAAATTTAATAGCATGAGAAAAGACATGTTTTATGCTAAAAGCAAGACACAGAGTAGAAAATGTAATAAAATCCTTAGAAGAATAAAAGAAAAAATATGTACCAAAGTGCTCATTGTTATCTTTGGTTGGGTGATTTTTCCCTTTTTTTAAAGGATTTTTAAAAATTTATTTGTCAGAGAGTGAGCAAGCACAAGCAGGGTGGCACAGGCAGAGGGAGAGCAAATGCAGGGAGCCTGATGAGGGGCTCCATCCCAGAACTCTGGGATCACCACCTGAGCCAAAGGCAGACACTTAATGACTGAGCCACTGAGGCGCCCTTTATTCTTCATTTTGTGAATATTCTTTAACGAAGATTTGAAAAATGTTTTTCAAACCCAGGTTTAATTATAGAAGTGATGTGGCACAGGCAGGGGGACTTAGGATGACTTCCATTGGATAACTCAAGTGCAGCTTCTGACTGCACTTGAGGAAAATATTTTAAATCTTCTAGTCCTGTTCCTTAGTGGCTGTTTGTATCTTCATTATTATTTACTAATAGAAAATAATGTCCACTCTTGTATGGCTCTTACCAATGCAAAACATAGCTTACCTGCCATTTTTGATACTCTGTTCATTACCTATGGTGTAATAATAGTCTAGAAAATCTATGATTAACAAAGATTACAAGCTTTGTAATCTTTATTTTGAGCATTTAGAGAGGTGGACTCTTATATATACTGCACACTCCCAATAAAAGTGTAAATCTGCAGAATCATTTGGGATTTAACAATATGAACCAAATGCCTTGAAAATACTCATCCTCTTTGAGCTACTAATTCTTCTTCCTGGAATGTAGCTCAAGGAAATAACCAGAAATAAGCACAAAGATTTATGCAAAAAGTTGTTAACTCCAGAATTATTTACAAGAGCAAAAAACCAAAAGGGGAAATAGATTTAAGAGCCAGTATAGATGACAATATTTAAATAAATGATGTTATGTAATATATACCTACTGTCAAATATTATGCAGTCATTGAAAATAATGTTTATAAATAGTTTTCATTGGTTAGAGGAAATGCTTCTGGTAGGATATCATGCAAAACAAAGGACTGAATACAAAACTATATATAGATATAATCTGCACCGTGTTCAAGAAAAAAATATGCGCAGATAAAAGACTGATGAGAAATATGCCAGAATATCAACAGGGGACTCAGGGAGGTGGGATTATTGAAGATTATTCCTTCTTCTCTTTTCTGTTTTTCTTCTCTCCATACTTTCTAAATTTTCCACGATAAGTGTATGCTAATTTTTTAAGAAGGAAAAAAAAGTTTGAAAATACATTACTGTCATGAAATATTCATATATCTGTATCCTTACAAAGTATTGAAAATACAAAATTTCCCTCAGTATTCATTAGATTCTTGCCTTTTTATACATTCCAATCAAAATTCCACTAGACAATCTTAGATCTGCAGTATTTATTAATAATGTACCCCAAAAGATCACTTTCTTTGTTAAACATTTTATGAATTCCTATTCAAAAAGAATACACAAAGCATAATAATCTTTTCATTTGATTGGTGAGATGAGACTGGTGATAATTTGGGGGATTAGCCAGCATTTCCTCCCTCTCTACATGCATTATGCATTACCCAAGAAATTGCCTAGAAACAAGGAATTGCCTTTTCTAAGTATACGGTTTCAACATTACTTGAACTAAGTATTTGGGTTTCTGAGGTTTAAGTATTGTGTTTAATCTCATGTAAAAATGATAAACTTTCTTAAGAACAGAAGTTTTCACTCAGATCTCATACAGTTCTTCTCCCTTTCCTCCCTCTCCTCCTCTTCCTCCCCCTCCTCCTCCTCCTCCTTGTTCTTTTTCTTTTTTTGGCATATTACATTGTCCTAGTTTTTCAGTGCTGACTGGGCCTAGGCAGCAAGGTACTGACACATTTGGCAGACATTAGCTGGGGAAACCAAATGTTGGTTCTTGATGGTATCCAGTTACCTTTAATGTCTTCCATTCTATATTGTGGAATTGCCAGGGAATACCAACCCTACTGAAACAGGAATTCACGGGGACCAGTCCTACTTTGTGTGTACTCACTTTCCCTACTGAGTAGAAAACTATGATAACTATGATAAATAAAGACCCAAACACTTGCTGAACTGTATGAAGGATGGAACAGGGTCACTCTGGAAGTCACCATCTCTGCCCCAAACGTGTTGTGAAAGCCTCTCTGATGATCTCATTTCTGGACCGGACTGGACGGGCAGGATAGCCAGGGCGAGGAAGGATGAAGTGAGGACTGAAAAGATATCCTTCTCAGTTGCTTCATTTCTTCTCCTCTCTCCTTTTTTTTTTCTTCTTTCTTTCTTTCTTTTCTTTTTTTATTTATTTATTTGACAGAGAGAGATCACAAGTAGGCAGAGAGGCAGAAAGAGAGGGGTGGGGGGAAGCAGGCTCCCTGTTGAACAGAGAGCCCCGATGCGGAGCTCAATCCCAGAACCCTGAGATCATGACCTGAGCCGAAGGCAGAGGCTTAACCTACTAAGCCACCCAGGTACCCTGTCCTCTCTCCTTTCTGAAAAAGTACTGAAATTGTTTTCTAGTGACTTTATAATGCTGACACTTATTTTGCTTTCTTCATAGTCTGAATCAGAACTAGGCAGCTTTTTTAAATGGGCTAATAAATATTTCATGCTAATTCTCTAGGGTATAATAAAAGCGTAATTTAGCCTATGTAACAAAACCTTCAGAACAAATCAACAACCTGGGATAATTTACCGTAAGGTTTTTTTGTCAGGGTTAAATAAGTGTATATATATCAAGTTCTTTGAACAGTGCTGGCATGCATAATTAGTAGGACAACACTGGTTGTTATCACTGGCTATGCTTGAGTTAGGAATTCTCCATCCCTTGTCTTCAGTATACTTAGTGTACCATTTAATTAGCAGCCAGTCAGGCAATTTTCTTATCAGACTTCATGCCTTATTATTTAATGGCTGAGTTATTTTGCTTTTCATGCATTTATGTCTAGTCCATTAAGTGGATTTTAAGGTCTGTAAGAAAGAAATCTACCTTTCTACTATTATCTCTTCCTGATTTTGTATACAGTACCAAGAGTACCAACCTCTTAGGTTGCTGAATGGGTTAAATAAGATGATAATATAAATACTTTTATCAGTGCCAAGCATACAGTGCTCAACAAAGGTTAACTGGTATCATAAAATACATATATTTTCTAATTATTTGATAAAGACATTAACTGTACTTCTGAAAATTTATGTGTAGATTGAATTTTTATTAATTGAAACACACCAATGGTTGTACTTATTTTCTTTATAAATGATAATGTGTTTTGTCAATCAGCTTCAATGTATTGCTTCTACCAGTATATATATTTTATATTAGAGTTGCTCACTCTGAATGAAGCACTCTTGCTTATTTAACAAAAAAATCAAATGAATGATAAGTATTAGAAACAAATCCCTGAATAACATGGAGAAGCATATTGCTCCTCAACTATTATAATTTTAATGACATTTGCTTCTTTTAATCTCCTTCTAGAATTCATTTTCATTATTTTTTTTTTAAAGATTTTATTTATTTATTAGTTAGAGAGAGAGAGAGCGAGCACAGGCAGACAGAGAGGCAGGCAGAGGCAGAGGGAGAAGCAGGCTCACTGCCGAGCAAGGAGCCCGATGTGGGACTCGATCCCAGGACGCTGGGATCATGACCTGAGCCGAAGGCAGCCGCTTAACCAACTGAGCCACCCAGGCGTCCCTCATTTTCATTATTTTAACTGATTATTTAGGCAATCTTATCTCATGAAATTTTCATTTGAACAAGGTAAATAAGGTAAATTCATTCAACAGTGTAATAAAACTTTTACAGTTTTGAGGGTAAAGAATTCATTGAGAATAATAATTCTTATTAATATTAGCTATTCTTACGTATATTAGTAACAATTAAAGATAATAAATGTAGCTCCAAGTTTAAAGTCATAGAATTGTGTAGGGAAATTGACTTCTATCACAGTGGGTAATTATGGTATACGGTGCTAAATGAGCCAGATTAAAAAATTAAAATTTAGTCAATCCAGTTGCTGGAGTTATGTAACTATGAATGGAACTTGAGTTTTAATTAATTCTATCAAAATATTTTATGGTTTGGTGTTGTTTGAAGACAATACCAGGTAGGTGGATAAATTATTCTCCATACAATTTTCATTTTTAAAACTATTGCACCTAAATAGCATTTTGCTTTGCTTTGTTTTGAACTACTAGTGTGTCTTAACACTTATTAAGCATGAAGTAGGTGTCAGAGTTGTGCTCACTGTAATATGGATTACATTTAATTTATTAAATTTATTTATTAAATGTATTAAATTTATTTATTAATCTTTATAAGAAACTTTTGGGAAGGTATTGTTATTCCCATTTTACAGATAAGGAAATGGAGGTTTAGGGAAAGAGCAGATATAATACCACAAATGTTCAGGGAGAAAAACGAGAAAATAGATAAAAGTAATTGAAGGGAGTTGGGGGAAATTGGAGGGGGAGACAAACCATGAGAGACTGTGGACTCTGAGAACAATCTGAGGGTTTTTGAGGGGCAGGGGTGGGAGGTTGGGTGAGCCTGGTGGTGCGTACTAAGGAGGGCATGTATTGCATGGAGCACTGGGTATGGTACATAAACAATGAATTCTGGAACACTGAAAAGAAATTTTAAAAAATTAAAATTAAAAAAAATATACACTAACAAAAAAGTGTCATTGAAACATTAACTAATTCATTCTCTGACATATATCCTTGCAATGTGAGATCACTACCCAGAAGTTCACACTCCAGCTTCTCAAAAGTTCAGATCCTACTGCTATAAACATGGTAATCATTCCATACATATTTTTTGAGTAAATGGATTATCAGCTAGTATGTGTTCATAATGAAAATATAATCCTGTTTCTTGCCTAAATAAAGGCTTTTAGCTAGGAGACTAAAACATTCATCAAAAGTTCATGTGGCTTAGAGAGAGGGTACTCACTGTGTGACTTACTGACTCTGTGACTAATTGCAAGTTACTTAATTGCTCTTGGCATCAGTTTCCTTATTTATAAAATATGAATGATGACACTTCACACGTTGTAATGAGAATAAATTATATAATGTGCATTAATGTGTTCTCTTAAGTGCTGGCACAATATCTGGCATAGAGGAGAGGAACTGAATAGTTTTTTTAAACTGTTTGTTGGGGCACCTGGGTGACATAGTCAGTTGAATGTCCAACTCTTGGTTTGGGCTCAGGTCTGTCTCAGGGTTGTGAGATCTCCACACTCAGTGCAGAGTCCGCTTATGTTTCCCTCTCCCTCTCCCTCTACTCCTTCCCTCCACTCTAATAAATATAATAGATAAATAAATAAAATAAACTGTCAAAAGATAAACAATAAGTAGACAATCTAAGTAGACCTATATCTATTAAATAAACTGAATTAATAATTAATAACTTTCCAAAAAAGAAAGCATCAGGCCCAGATGGGGTCTTTGATGAATTCTATCAAACACTTAAAAAAGAAATTATACTAATTCTCTACAATCTCTATCAGAAGATGGAAACAGAAGGAATATTTCCTGACTTATTCTATGAGGTCACCATTATCCTAACACCAAAATCAGAAAAAAAATTATGAAAAAACAAAACAAAAGTACAGACCAATATATCTTAGATGAACATAGATATAAAAACCCACAACAAAATATTAGCAAATTGAATCCAACAATACATAAAAATAATTATACAGCACAACCACCAACTGAAATTTATCCCACATGTGCAAAGCTGGCTACATATTTGATAATCAACTCATGTAATCCACCACATCAATAGGCAAAAATTTTTTTTAAAAATCACATGATACAGAATCAATAGGTACAGCAAAAGCATTTGACAAATGCCAACATTCATTTGTGATAAAAACTCAGTATATTAGGTATAGAAGGGAACTTCCCCAACATCATAAAGAGCAGCTTAATGGTGAAAAATTGGAAAGTTTTCTGCTAAGATCAGAAACAAGGAAAGGATGTCCACTCTTCAAACTGCTTTTGAACATTGCACAGGAGGTTTTACCTAATACCATCAGACAAGTAATGGAGATAGTAGGTACACAGATTGGAAAGGAAGAAATAAAGCTGTCTGTGTTCACTTATGACATGACCATCTATGTAGAAAATCTGAAAGAACTGACAAAAAAACTCCTGGAATTAATAAGTAATTATAGCAAGTTTGTAGGATACAAGGTTAATGTACAAAAGTCAATTGCTTTTCTATATACTAGCAATGAGAAGAGAAATTTTAAATTAAAAACATATTACATTTATATTATCAATCCCCCCAAATAAAATACTTGGGCATAAATCTAAGAAAATATGTACAAGATCTATATGAGAAAAGCTATAAAACTCTAATGAAAGACATCAAAGAACTAAACAAATGGAGAGATATTCCATAAAATAGATAGAAAGACTCAATATTGTCAAAAGGCCAATTCTTCCCAACTTGATCTATAGATTCAGTGCAATCCCAATCCAAATCCTAGTAAGTTATTTTGTGGATATTGACAAGCTGGTTCTGAAATATGTATGGAAAGGTAAATGACTCAGAATAGCCAACATAATATTGAAGAACAAAGTTGTAGGATTGACACTACCTGACTTCAAGACTTATTATAAAGCTACAGTAATCAAGACAATGTGGTATTGATGAAAGAAGAGAGAAATAGATCAATGGAACAGAATAGAACGCCCAGAAACAGACCCACATGAATATAATTAATTGATTTTGACAAAAGAACAAAGAACATAATAGAGCAAAATAGTCCTTTTAACAAATGGTACAGGAACAACTGGACATCCACATGACCAAAAAAAAAAAAAAAAAGTGAATCTAGACATAGACCTTATACCCTTCATAGAAATTAACTCAAATTGGGTTGTAGACGTAAATGCAAAACTAAAAAACTCCTAGAAGATAATATAGGAGAAAACCAAGCAATGTGATGCCCCTAGCTTTGTTTTTTCCTTTTCAACATTTCCTTAACAATTTGGGGTCTCTTCTGGTTCCATACAAATTTTAGGATTGTTCGTTCCTGCTCTTTGAAAAGTGCCAGTGGAATTTTGATTGGGATGGCATTGAAAGTATAGATTGCTCTAGGCAGTATAGACATTTTAACAATGTTTATTCTTCTGATCCATGAGCATGGAATGCTCTTCCATCTTTTTGTGTCTTCTTCAATTTCTTTCATCAGTATTCTGTAGTTCCTCGAGTACAGATCCTTTACCTCTTTGGTTAGGTTTATCCCCAGGTACCTTATGGTTCTTGGTGTAAATAGAATCGATTCTCTAATTTCCCTTTCTATATTTTCATTGTTAGTGTATAAGAAAGCAACTGATTTCTGTACATTGATTTGTATCCTGCCACATTACTGAATTGCTGTATAAGTTCTAGTAGTTTGGGGGTGGAGTCTTTTGGGTTTTCCATGTAAAGTATCATGTCATCTGTGAAGAGTGAGTTTGACTTCTTCATTGCTAATTTGAATATATTTTATTTCTTTTTTGTTGTCTGATTGCTGTTGCTAGGACTTCTAGTACTATGCTGAATACCAGTGGTGAGAGTGGACATCCTTGTTATGTCCCTGATCTCAAAGGGAAGGCTGTCAGCTTTTCCCCATTGAGAATGATATTCGCTGTGGGTTTTTCATGATAGATTTTATGAAGTTGAGGAATATTCCCTCTATCCCTATACTTCGAATCGTTTTAACCAGGAACGGATGCTGTATCTTGTCAAGTGCTTTTTCTGCATCAATTGAGAGGGCCATGTGGTTCTTCTCTCTTCTTTTATTAATTTGTTCTATCACATTGACTGATTTGCGAATGTTGAACCTCTCTTGCATCCCATGGATAAATCCCACCTGGTCATGGTGGATAATCTTTTTAATATACTGTTGGATCCTGTTAGCTAGGATCTTGTTGAGAATCTTGGCATTCATATTCATCAGGGATATTGGTCTGAAATTCTCCTTTTTGGTGGGGTCGTTGTCTGGTCTGGGGATCAGGGTAATTCTGGCTTCATAAAAAGAGTCTGGAAGTTGTCCTTCTGTTTCTATTTTTTGAAACAGCTTCAGGAGAATAGTTATTATTTCTTTTTTGAGTGTTTGGTAGAATTCTCCAGGGAATCTGTCAGGTCCAAAGCTGTGATCACCAAGACAGCATGGTACTGGCACAAAGACACATAGACCAGTGGAACAGAGTAGAGAGCCCAGATATGGACCCTCAACTCTATGGTCAAATAATCTTTGACAAAGCAGGAAAAAAATATACAGTGGAAAAAAGATAGTCTCTTCAATAATGGTGCTGGGAAAATTGGACAGCTATGTATAGAAGAATGAAACTTGACCATTCTCTTACAACATACACAAAAATAAACTCAAAATGGATAAAAGACCTCAATGTGAGGCAGGAATCTATCAAAATCCTAGAGGAGAACATAAGCAGTAACCTCTTTGAAATCGGCCACAGCAACTTCTTTCAAGATAATGTCTCCAAAGGCAAAGGAAACAAAAGCAAAAATGAACTTTTGGGACTTCATCAAGATCAAAAGCTTCTGCACAGCAAAGGAAACAGTCAACAAAACAAAGAGTCAACCCACGGAATGGGAGAAGATATTCACAAATGACACTACTGACAAAGGGCTGTTATCCAAGATCTATAAAGAAGTCCTCTGGGGGACTTGGGTGGCTCAGTGGGTTAAAGCCTCTGCCTTCGGCTCAGGTCATGATCCCAGGGTCCTGAGATTGAGCCCTGCATCGGGCTCTCTGCTTAGCAGGGAGCCTGCTTCCTCCTCTCTCTCTGCCTGCCTCTCTGCCTACTTGTGATCTCTGTCTGTCAAATAAATAAATAAAGTTAAAAAAAAAAGAAGTCCTCAAACTCAACACATACAAAACAGATAATTACATCAAAAAATGGGCAGAAGACATGAACAAACACTTCTCCAAAGAAGACATACAAATGGCTAACAGACACATGAAAAAATGTTCATCATTATTAGCCATCAGGGAAATTCAAATCAAAACCACACTGAGATACCACGTTATACCAGTTAGAATGGCCAAAATTAACAAGACAGGAAACAACATGTGTTGGAGAGGATGTGGAGAAAGGGGAGTCCTTTTACATTGTTGATGGGAATGCAAGTTGGTGCAGCCACTGTGGAAAACAGTGTGGAGATTCCTTAAAAAATTAAAAATAGAACTTCCCTATCATCCTGCAATTCCACTACTGGGTATTTACCCCAAAGGTACAGTTGTAATGAAAAGAAGGGCCATCTGTACCCCAATGTTCATAGCAGCAATGGCCACAGTTCCCAAACTGTGGAAAGAACCAAGATGCCCTTCAGCAGATGAGTGGATAAAGAAGATATGGTCCATATGTACAATGGAGTATTATGCCTCCATCAGAAAGGATGAATACCCAACTTTTGTATCAACATGGACAGGACTGGAAGAGATAATGCTGAGTGAAATAAGTCAAGCAGAGAGAGTCAATTATCATATGGTTTCACTTACTTGTGGAACATAAGGAATAACACGGAGGACATTGGGAGTTGGAGAGAAGAAGTGAGTTGGGGAAATTGGAGGAGGAGACAAGCCATGAGAGACTGTGGACTCTGAGAAACAAACTGAGAGTTTTGGAGGGGAGGAGGTTAGGGGGATGGGTAGGTATTAAGGAGGGCATGTATTGCATGGAGCACTGGATGTGGCGCATAAACAATGAATTTTGGAACACTGAAAATAAAATGATAATATAGGAGAAAACTTAGATGACCTTGGATATGGCAATGACTCTTTAAATATAACACCACAAATGCAATCCACAAAAGGAAAAATTAATAGCTTGGATTTCATTAAAATTAAAAACTTCTGCTCTGCAAAAGATGATATCAAGAGAATGAGAAGACAAGCCAAAACCTGGGAGAAAATATTTGCAAAAGATGCATCTGATGAAAGACTGTTGTTTCAAGTAAACAAAGAACTCTTAAAATTCAATAATAAGAAAATAAACAACTTGAGTCAAAAATGGGCAAACTGCCAGAACATACACCTCACCAACAAAGATATGCCAATGGCAAGTATGCCTACAAAAAGATGTTCAACATCATATGTTATTAGGGAACTGCAAGTGAAAATAATGAGACACCACTACACCCTATGAAATGGCCCAAATCCAAAACAGTGACACCACCAAATTCTGGTAAGGAAGTGGAGCAACAGGAACTCTCCTACATTGCTGGTGGGAATACAGAATGGTCCAGCCATGTGGGAAGACAGTTTCTTGGAAGGTAGTTTCTTACAAAATTAAACATACTTTTACCACATGATCCAGTAGTCAGGTTTCCTGGTCTTTACCCAAATGAACTGGCTGGCAACTTGTACCCTCACAAAGCCCTGCACACAGATGTTTGTAGTATCTTTATTTATAATTGCCAATTAAGCAATTAAGAAAGATGCCCTTCAGTGAATGAATGGATAAATAAATTGTGGTACTTCCAGATAATGAAATATACAACTCTAAAAAGAAATGTGCTTTTAAGCCATGAAAAGTCATGGAGAGAAGTTAAATGCATGTCACTAAGAAAAGAAGCCAGTCTGAAAGGCTACATATTGTATGATTCCAGCTACATGACATTCTGGAAAGGGCAAAAACAATGGAGACAAAAAAAGTATCATTGGTTGCCAGTGGTTTGGCGGGGGCATAGATAAATAGGAAAAGCATAGAGGATTTTTAGGACAGTGAGACTGTGATCTACAGTAGTGGATAAATATCACTCTACATTTGTTTGAATCCATAGAATGTGCAACACCAAGAGTGAACCCTAATGTAAAGTTTGGACCTTGGGAAATAAAGATGTGTCTGTCAATGTCAGCTCATTGAATCTAACAAATGTTCAACCATGGTGTAGGATATTAACAGTAGAAGAATATATTCTCTCTATATATATTATCTCTCTATATATTCATATAGAATATTACTCAGCCACAATAAAGAATGGGATCTTGTGGTTTGCAACAACATGAATGGACTTAGAGGGTATAATGTAAAGTGAAATAAATCAGACAGAGAAAGATAAATACCATGAGATTTCACTCATATGTAGAATTTAAGAAACAAACCAAATGAACAAAGAAAAAAAGAGACAAACACAAAAACAGACTTAATTACAAAGAACAAAGTGATCCATTTGGATGGTGAAAGGGGAGATGTGTAAAATAGATAAAAGGAATTGAAAGTACACTTATCATCATGAACACTAAAAAATGCATAGCATTGTTGAATCTGTATTGTGTATCTGTAACTGATATAGCATTGTTTAACATACAATGTTATATATATTCATACTTCAATAATGTTTTTAAAAAATAATTTTAAAAATACTGCAGGCTCTTCAATCAGGTTGTTCATTATTGTCGGTTATTGACAATCCCAATAACATTTTCCCTGTGACTTGATTTCTTCATCTCTGTAATGGGGATAGTAAGAGTACCTGTCTCAGAGTTTTCAAGGGAAGTAAATGAGATTTGAATTGTGTGAATATCTTGTAATACATTTCAGTTCAATAAGTCTTAGCTATTATTTCTTTTACAAATTTAAAAGTATGTTTATCTACAACATCTTACTGAATTACCCAGCTTCCCTGCAAGATTGGAATGGCTGTCCCCCACCTTATTCTATTGATGAAGAAACTACCATTTGGAGGGATACAATTATTGCCCTAGTTCTCACAGTCAGTAAGTTACAAGGAGAAGACTCTTAACACTGGCTGTTCTCCTCCCAAGCCTGTTCACAGTACTTCCTACCACCTTTTCATCAGCTTTCCAATCCTCATTGTATTCTAGTTTCCTCACTGGAACTAGATTTGATTTGAGTCTGACTTTCTTCTGCAGATCCCTAGCACAACCCACACGAAGGGTTTTGAAAGAGACAGTGAGCCCATGGAAGAGCCTGGACACCTATTCCTATACCAAATATCACCCCATGGAAGAGGTGAGCAAGGACACATGGAGTTTGGTGGTGGCCACAGCCTACTTTAGGATGGGCAAGGGATGGTTCACTGTTAATATCCATAGGTTATAGAATCTCAAAATATGAGGTAGAGATTTGCCTGTACACTGAGTTCAAGGGATTGCAGAAAATCATCTTTTGGTCACCACCATTGAAGATATAAATCCTTTCATACAAAATAAAAAGGCAAATAAATTGAAATGAAAGGAAAAGAGCCGTCTAGCCAGTTTTGCTTCTGTGAACATGGACTAAAATTAATCCTTATTCTTGTCAGATTGTTAGCCAGTTTAAGCAGGGCAAGGCCAACGTGTATATGGCTATGGGACATGGAATGGAGAAGCCTCATGAGTCAATCATATTTACCTGAAAATGTTGTATTTCTTGTAGGGTACAAAGGGATGCAGGCAGTAGTTCTTAAAAGGGGAATATTTCTTTTAAAGAAATACTCGTATTGTTACTAAGATGAATTTGGTTATTTTTGAAACTGGATATGTAAAAAATTAGCTACTATACATGTATATTTGTGAGGTGTGTGTGTGTGACTTCGTGCAAAGCTTTTTTTGAAGTATAAATTTCTAAACATAGAATCTTTGGGTTAAAGGATAAACACATCTAAATTTTTATATAGATGTTCAAGTTGCTTTCCTAATAGGTTTACCATTTTTTTTCTCTCAGCACTTGGGAGTATATTATTATTTTCCATTTTTTTTTTGAAGAACGAAAGAATGAATTGACACATTCTTTTGTAGCTATCACCCCCAAGTGCTAAAGATTCTAAAAATTTGAGCAAGATCCAGGAAAGCCCATGGAAAGCTTACACTCTGGTATGGGAGATAGATCACACCTGGCTTGACCACTTGCTCTGTGACCTTGACCAAGACACTTAACCTCTTTGGTTTTTGGTTTCCTCACCTGTGAACCAGGAAGTTAGTACTGATCTTGCAGCTTTTCTGTGACTATAAACAGAATACACTACAGTACTTCTGAGTAAACAAAGATAAAAAATTGCTACTGTTGCCCTGCTGTTTGTAGCCTTCCCAGGGCTTTTGACACCTTTGTCTGAGTCAGCCCATCGGGAAGCATGCACAACACCCCTGTGAGAAGTTGTCGTTCCCCTCCTTGGACAGAACGGAATCAAAAATACTCCACTGACATATTATTACTGTTATAATAATGTGCTTAATCTGTTAAGATGAATGTCAATTGAGATACTATAATTTTCTTTTTTTTTTAAAGATTTTATTTATTTATTTGACAGAAGAGATCACAAGTAGGCAGAGAGGCACTCAGAGAGAGGAGGAAGCAGGTTCCCCGCTGAGCAGAGAGCCAGATGTGGGGCTGGATCCCAGGACCCTGAGACCATGACCTGAGCTGAAGGCAGAGGCTTAACCCACTGAGCCACCCAGGCACCCTGAGATACTATAATTTTCAAATAGAATATTTATTATCTCAAGTCAATTATGGTTATTTACCACAACTTATTGTATAGATATTTCAACTATACAGAAGCTGAGTGTGGGACTATCCTGTCATGTGTTGATGACTATCTTATGTTTATGAATTCCCTCAGTCCGTTCGCCATTACAGAATCCCACACTATAGACTTCCAGGTGAAGGTATAAGACTCTTCCTTTCCAAGCATGGTGTAAGACTTAATTAATTCAACATCAATTCAGGTCTCCTCAAGTGAATCAAAATGACTAATTTGGGATTGATTTAGAAACTTCTATTGGCATGTTCTATGAAGGGCGTATCCAATTCTTCTCTAATCTTGGATCCATGGGCATTAGCAAAGGATATTGTTGGGATCCAAAAGGATCCCCCCAAATCAGCCTGACCTGAAACTGCTGGCATAATTGGGTCCAAATCCAGAGGTGTGTGACTATTTGAAGGATATAATGTTTCTGAAGTATTATCCGTGGATTATTTAAACTATTAAAGCTTATTTATAAAGTTCGATAGGGTGTTCTATGGTTGCGTGGCTGAGTTGATCTCTACAGAAAATGGGAGGAGGTGAGCATAGTTCATTGGTTTAGTCCTGTACTTTGTGCTAAACAAAATTGTAATGTAGAGCAAATAGTCCAGAGTTCAGTATCTTAATGAGAGAAACAGTTATCTTAATTAAAGGCAAGCAAACGATTTTCTTATTGAGATCCACAGTCTTTCCTGGCTCTTTCAGATCTATCAGTGGATGGTGCAGATAACTGAGAAGTACACTGAAGTGGTGACACAGCATTTCTTAGGAATGACCTATGAGACCCGGCCCATGTATTATTTGAAGGTGAGTGAGAAGGCTGGAAATTACCTTAATTACTTAGTTTACTGCCCTCTTACCACTTATCGTGGACATGTTAATTTACAAAATATGTTCCCAAATTTGAGAGTTATAGAGAACTACAACTATTGGCTCTGAAATTGAATTTACCCAGGAGTTGAGTAAATGACTGGCTAATATGTTACGCATGGGGTGCCTACCTACCTAATTTTCAATAGGCCATCAAACTCGGAGCTGAGTCAGCCAAAAAAGATATCTAAACATCCTCTGCCTAGAGCCATATTTTAAAGAGTAGAATTGGTATATAATAAGGAAGCAATAAAGGTAGATATGTAATAAAATACACATACTTATAAAAGGGGTAATTGTAAGAGGGAATGAAGGTTAAAGTGGATTAGGAAATATGCTAAATGGATTAGGAAAATGGACCAGGCTCTAAGGAAAAATCTTGAATATGATGGATCCAGTCTTGCCTTTACCCCAGTTTGTAAATTTCTCACTGATAAATAGGTAGAGACTTCATCAGCCCAGCTTCCATTGGCTTTCAATGAACGGCTGGGAGTCCAGGTCATTTACATTCAAAACAGATGTGACTGTGACAAACTTGGAAGTGTTCACGACCTTTTACCCATCAAAGAGAATCCATACTTGCCAGGTTGAAAGAGGAGTGAATCTTTCTCGCTGGAGTGAGGCTGAGCTGCTGCACAAGAATGGCACAGGGAGAAAGGAAAGATTGGGTTGACTGGGAGTGGATAGTGAAGGGTGTGTCTCCCATCATCCCTGCCTCGTTCTTGGAATCACAGAGTGGAGGAAGAAAGGACCTGTAAAGGACCTGTAAAGGAAGAAAGGACCTGAAAAGGACCTGTAAAGGACTTTTAGACAAAAAATAAAAACTTTAAACAGCAGTTTATGATTATAAGCAATTGTTTGGTAATAGAGCATGGATGTCTCCTCCAGATCAGCCAACCATCCACTAACCACAAGAAGATCATTTGGATGGACTGTGGAATTCATGCCAGGGAATGGATTGCCCCAGCTTTTTGCCAATGGTTTGTGAAAGAAGTAAGTGTCCTTAGCTTTCTTATAATGGTTAACTGCCCAATAAAATACCTGTCAAATCTTAGCTATTTAGAAAGCACGCTTCTTTCTCAGGTAGGCAATGCAGCTCTCTACTGAGTTACTCATTCACCCCACGGGAAATGGAATTTATAAGTAGCTTCACTGGAAGCTGAGTTAGGTATTATGATCTCTTTTTAGTGTATCCACAATAATTTGTACTAGAAGGTAAGCAACATATCTAAGTGTAGGAGACAATACATCATGGAAGTCAGAGATGAGTAAAGCCTGGTGCTGTGTTTTTCAGAGTCTTGGGCAAATTTTCTAACACCAGGACCCCTAGTTTTTCACCTGCAGAAGGAGCTTAGAATGGTCTCTCTAGACGGTCTGTAGTGTAGATGAAGAGACTTAGCATGTGGAAAATACCTCGCTCAGCGATTTGTCACATATTAGCTATATCTTATAAGATACTTTTTGTGTTAGTCTTTTCAGAAACCACAACAGAAAGAAACCCACAAAGAGCAGTTCTCAAAGTGTGGTTCCTAGACCAATAGCATCAACATAACAGGGAATTTTTTAGAAATGCAAATTCTGGGGCTTCACCTCACCCACCATATTAGACCTAGTGAATTGGGGTGGCGGGGTAGAAGAGTCAGGCAGTCCATATTTTAACAAGCCCCCCAGATGATTCTGATGCAAAATAAAGCTTGAGAACCACTACCATAACAAATTGGACAGCTGAGGCAGGATTGGAGGGCAAGAAGGTAAAGGTTCCATGTGCAATCACCTCTTAGAACTATGTTGAAATTATTAGAAAAATTGAAAAAAGACCTGTCCCGGAAGCATTTCAAATGTTTCTCTCTTAAATTTCCAGATTCTACAAAACTATAAAGACAACCCAAGGATAGGAAGGCTCCTTAGAAACCTGGACTTTTATGTGCTTCCTGTTCTTAACATCGATGGTTATATCTATACTTGGACAACTGTGAGTACATCAAGTGTGGTTGTGGGATGAGTCCATGAACTAGATCTTGACTCAGGTTCATTTTTTGACCTTAGTCATTGTAGAAACAGAAATGGTTTTTAGCCGTGTATAGAAAGAAACCCCATTTGGAATAAAAATCAACTCAGTATTGTTAAACCAAAAATCTACACCAAGTTTAGGATGGAGAAAGTGGAGGCCCTGTTAGAGTTGAAATCCAGCACATGTTTTTATGTTTGTTTGCTTCTGACATATTCCCAGCTTTGCAGCCAGACTTAACTTTTCTCCAAGTCCACCTCCTTCAAGTTTGTGGACTGCCTCTCAGATTGGTATAAAATTCATGTACTACCCTGTAACACCCAGTTTTGAAGCATGAGGGGAACAAATGGTGTATAAATTCCAATTCAACTTTCATTTTCCATTGTGATCATTTATGCAGGGGGAAAACATCTCTGAAGTTTTTTAGCTAATAGGAAACTGTCTCTTGGTTTTCCTGGGTGGCTCAGTGATTTAAGTATCTGCCTTTGGCTCAGGTCATGATCCCAAGGTCCTGGGATAAAGCCCTGTGCATCTGGCTCCCTGCTCAGAGGGTTGCCTGCTTCTCTCCTCGCCCCTGCCTGGTCCCTCCCCTACTAGTGCTTGCTCTCTCTCTCTCTCGCTCTCTCTCTCTCTCAAATAAATAAACAACAACAACAACAAAAAGTCTTAAAGAAAATAAAATTTCCGCTTTAAAAATGTCTTGAAAGCAGATCACTCCACAAACAAGAACTCCTGTTTCTAGAGAATATCCATTCCTCCCTTTTCCTTTTTGTTCTCTCAAAAGTGGTTCCGGGGAACCCTTTTGGCTCAGGTATGAATCAAATTCTTCCCTCTAAGCTTGTCTAGAGAAACTTGTCTTTATGCTCATCTCCACTCATCAGTCTTCTGCTTCCAGAAATGTGCAGAGACCATCACTGATACACCTGGAACGGCCTCTTTCCATCTGCCAAGCTATTTACCTTTCATCCTATATCACTTGGACATAAAAAATGACTCTCTGAAGCTTTCCCTGATTAAGCAGATCACGTCCACCATGCACTGCTAATCTGCTCATGAGGAAAAAGCCATACTCCCTCCATTTTGATGGTGTACATGTAGGTACACTGAGGTTGGACAGATGTTCCTGTTTTGGGGTGTTGCTGGTCCATCTGTGAGACTAAAAACTATACACATGAGCTTTGTTATGTTAAAGGCAAGTTTTCCCAGACAATTCTATGGACTATTTTTTTATGTTCCAGGGCTACCCACTCATCACCAACACTGTGATTTATAAGACCCTAGAACAGCAGCATTTCTATGTTCCTCTGTTGCAGGATCGGCTTTGGAGGAAATCCCGTTCATCCCATAATAACGGCACATGTTTTGGGACAGATCTCAATCGAAATTTCAATGTGGCCTGGTGTAGTAAGTACACATTTAGTTGATGACTTGATGAGCAAAAAATGGAGAAGATAAGCTAGGACAGAGATGAATTACGAGAGATAGAACTTTCAAAAATAAACACCTAATTTTGCACAGCTCTCTGGACTTCTGGACCAGCGTTTTCACCCTAAGGGAGGACATTATCTATGCAGTAAGAACCAGCAACACTCAAAGTGCAGGACCCTTTTCAAGTGGAATTGGCTAAACAAGGGCAAAGAAGACCTAGATCAAAGGGAATATGTTTGAAATCTATCACTTTATTTTTAAATATATGAATTTTCATAAAGAAAAGAAAAAAATCAGAGAATTATCTTTGCAGATTATTTTTATAGCAGGGAGGCAGAAGTAAATAAGGCAAACATTTCCTTCTCCTTAAGGCATGTTCTTGTTTCTGAATCTTAACATGCCCTGTGAATCAGAAGCAAATAAGGAGGTAGAAATGGTTAAGAGCAATCTGATTAAAAACCAGATGGTAAGGGTAGAAATTCAGACTTGGCGGCTGTGTGGTCTTGGGAAAATTGCTTCATCTTTCTGCTTTAGGTTTCTCTTATTTAAAATGTGGGCCGTAGTCTTACCATCCAATCAGTAGGTAGTTGTGGGAATTTGATGAGTTGCCACAGGGGAAGGGCTAACCACTGTGCCCAGGTGCCCAGGGGGTATACGGTGCTCAGCTGGTAGTCCTTATTATCATAACTTAGAACAGACTACTGTGTCCTTGCAAAATAGCTCTAATGACACAGAAGCCAGTAGGACAGTAAGAGAGACTTAGCCTGACCTCAGAACCCAAGAACTGATTCCCACACATCTATTTCAGTAGTAAAAGATTACTGAAAATGCCATTTCATTTTGCATCTTCCTTTGTGGGCCATGGAAGCAAGGAGGTTGTCTCTAAATCTGAATGTCAGCCCCCCTGCGTTTCTGAGCTCATCCTTGAATGACTATCGCCGTCCACTAATTTAGCCAGAACTAACTTAGACAAGCCAGGGCACGCCCCAGGTCCATCCACAGGTTGCTCTCAGCAAGGGTGACTCTTTCTCCTCAGTCCGTTCTAAACTGGTATCACGTTCACATCCTTCTGGTTCTCCGTATATTCCAGGTATCGGTGCCTCAAAAGACTGCCACAATTTAACATTCTGTGGGACGGGACCCGTATCGGAACCAGAGACTAAGTCTGTTTCCAGCTTTGTAGAGAGCAAGAAGGAGAGCATTGTGTGTTTCCTGACCATGCACTCTTATGGGCAGCTCATTCTCACACCTTATGGCTACACTAAAAATAAGTCCAGTAACCATGAAGAGCTGGTAAGACCATAGCACCAGAGGCTTTCCAAAAGCCTCTGTGGGACCCTGGCTTTCCTTTCCCTGGTTTCCATTTTCAAGATTTTGGCTGCAGCCCTGCTTTTGTTCTCTCTGCTCTTCCTTATTTTCTTCTGCTTTTTGCACCTTGCCAGACACCTGCTGGGAAGGCTTCAGGTTAAATGCTGCTTTACCTACGTTAATTAACTACCTGTTTCATAAAGTGTCAAGTTGGGAGACATCTTAGGTATTCGTCTATAATATAAATGAGACGATTATGTTAATAATCTGCAGGAATGTGCTTTCATTTCTGTAAATTCTCTTGAAGCTCCGTTCAGCAATTATAGCTTTTGAACCGTGCTTTAAAGAACTTGCCAGCTGTTAGTGGAATATGGCATATCTAAAATAACATGGCTAAATAATATCTGCTCTCTTCTCTGCTAAACACAATGCCTTATTTTCTTCTAAACTCTGCTTCTAGTATTTGCTTAGGGATATGTGTAAGGAGAAGTGCCAGCGAAACCCAAGCCCGGACAGAGAAAGTGCATTTTGTTACATCCAGGTCCTCTGAAGCTGTGCTTATGCAAGCACCAGGCACAGTTGCTGAAAAGGACTGGTCTCTTTGCCCTTTCTTGCATTTTAGGACAGCAGACACAAACCAAAGGAAGGGTAAATTTAGAATTGTTGGAATATTTGTTATCTTTTTAAAAACAGTATTTTTTTCTATGTTTAATTACTGCAAAATTCGCATAATCTAAAATTTATCATCTTCACCATTTTTAAGTGGACAGTTCAGTAGTGTTACGTATGTTCACATTATTGTGCAACTGATCTCCAAAACTCTTTCATCTTGCACAGTGGACACTCAATACCCACTAAAAGCAACTCTCGGTCCCTGTTGCTTCTGTAGACCACCATTCTACTTTCACTTTCTGTGAGTTTTATGCCTCGCACAAATGGAAACATACAGTATCTATCTTTTTGTGACTGGATTATTTCATTTAGCATAATGTCCTCAAGGTTCATCCATGTTGTATTATATGTCAGAATTTCCTTCCTTTTTTTGGCTTAATAATATTCCATCATATGTAGGTCTCACATTTTCATTATCCATTCGTCTGTCTGTGTGTATTTGAATTATTTCCACCTGTGAGTTACTGCAGATAATGCTTCTAAGAACACAGGTACACAAAGATCTCTTTGAGATCCCACTTTCAAATTTGGGAGGATATAACCAGAAGTAGAACTGATGAATCATATGACAGCTCTGTTTTTAATTTTTGGAGGAACAATCATACCATTTTCTATAGTGGCTTCACCATTTTTCATTCCAACTAACCACGCACATGCGGTCCAATTTCCCCCACTTGCTCATCAACACTTGTTCAACTTGTTCATCAATTCTGTTCATCTTTTTTATTATTTAGAAGAAGCCCCTCATTATCAACAAATGTTGGGATGGATGGAGGCTAAGCTCACTCTGTTCTTGAGGTCATAGAGGCTTGTGGACCCCCCGATTCTCTTACCTGTCCTGTCCCTCTCCTGCTGGAGCATGACCTGGAGAACACATGTCTGGGCACAAAAAGAAAAGCCAGTATCGGTCTTTGCTAAAAGGACCCCATCCCCCAACAATCAAGTATCTCCAGTAGTACCCCAAAATCTTTCTTGCAGTGTCTTCAGACATTTGTACTATGTGATCATTTTGCAAGATGTGGCAAGAACTAACATTTGCTTAGGACTTTGCAATTTATAAAGGGATTTTAGGACCATTATCTCATCTGATCCAATGACAATATAATAAACTCACTCTGGAGATGTGGAAATCGAGACTTGAGTTAACAATACACAGTGATTGTTAGAGCCCAGGTTGGAACTCATGCCTTCAGCTCCAGAGGCTACATTCATTCAGTCTCCTCATACTGCCTCTCTGCTCAGAAAGGGCACACTACTTCTAGGAGCACCTATCAACTTTGATGACCAGGTCACTATGTTCTATTTCCTTCTATCCGAAGCTCTAGAAATTTCATTTCCTCAGTAAAGAAAACTGCAGAAACAGAAATTTCAGTTGAAAAGCCCAGAACCTGTTTTATTTCCCAGTTCCTGTGGTACTCTAGATGTCCTACCTTCTGCTCAAAGGGATCTGTGAAAAATACAAATGAACCACCATAGACAGGCCATTGTAGATCTTTAATGGACCAGGCCTTCCACCAACAGAAAAAAGCAGCCTGTAACCCCTGGTATTTTTTTTTAAAGAATTCTGTTCTCTTCCTGGCTGAGGAAAATAGATACTATATGACCATTTTGCAAAGTTTGTATTCAAAGATGAGGGTCTTGTGCTAGTGGTTCTCTGGTTAGAGCACTCTGGCCACAACTAGAGGAGGCAAAAGTGCAGGAAAGACTTGTGGCACTGACATTGCCACGACTAGAAGGTAACTCAAAAGGTGGAAATTAATGAGAAACCTTTAGAGCTGTATGTAGAAATGGGCACGCTGAATTGAGAAAGGGTACTTCAATTCTGTATTTCTTACAGTCTGAGGTGCTGAAGAGTTAGCATAAACATTCACCTCTAAGACTTTTCAATAAAAGAGACAGCGTGAAAATTTTGCCACCTTGTGTCAACCTCATTGAATCTAGCTAGCAGTGGTTTTAGGTTCTTATGAGTAAGCTTTGATAGAGTGCACAAAGACAGAATCAAGCCAACTGTTGAAGGAGATCTCCATTTTTGGTATTATTTACAACTACCAGAGACTAGTAATTAATCTTTATATATTTACAAAACCAAAAATTTGTAGAAATCATGATAAATATTATACTGCATGATAGACAACTTGGCAATCACTATGTAGGGGAAACATAACTATATATAGCCCTGTTCTAAATTGCTCTGGAAATTAGAATAGCTATAAAAATTCTAATGTTTTAAAGGCTGACATTCTTTCCATTTGAACTCTTCCCATATCAACTTCTAGATCCCATCCCAAACTCCTTCCTCCCACACACATGACAGGGTCTTCATCAACCTTTTTGTGGGCCTCCCTGTGAACATACGCCTATAGGAAACTCTCTGGGAGTTATTAAGGAGGCTCAAGGTCTTTAGAAATGTAAATTATGTACTACTGGCAAAGGGATTTTTATTATTTTGGCTAACATTCCTTTGGGCTGAGAAGAAGGGCAGCAGAGAAATTGGCTCTCTATGGCCCTATGGTATAGTGTCAAAAGGAGAGGGAAGGAGAGGGAAGAATAATCAGGAGGTCCACCCCTATGGATAGAAGTCAGAGTCTTTGGATTTTATTTCATCTTCTTGGAAAGGACCAAGTCTACAAGCTAGGGCCACAACTGTATACTTCTTATATACCTTATACTTCCTACTCCTATCAACTTCCCCATAGTAATTGCTAATGGAATCATTGAAAAAAATCAAAATTTCTTATATCAATAAAGAAGAGGGAACTAGAAAGACTCTTTCCCATCCAACAGGATGTGAGGGAAAGGAATTACATAGGATAAAGTAAGTAAAGGCTGGCAATCAGAAGAAAGAAATAGTTGTCTGGGCTGAACTGCAGAAGAGAAAAAAAATGCAAGAGCCATTTGGAAGGAAAATGGGGCCTGGAGCTGATGCATATAACCCAAGTAAAAGTTAAGGTCCCACATGGACCAGTTAGCATGGAGTTTCATTAAGAGAAATTGAGAAACATATGGGAATTAAAAATAATTAAAAGCAATTCATGTCTCTAACAGACTTTGAAAGAACTTCAAAAGGGAGTGTAGTTGGTAAATACTAGCCACTCTTTCCCCCTCCCTGCCTCATGCTCTTCATTTAGCTCACGGATAGCAACTACCCCTGATCTTTTCTCTTCACTCTTCATTTTTATCTCCTTAGCAGAATTTATCTCTCCAGAAACCTTTCTGATTCTCTTCTCCTTCTTATCATCATTTTCTCTTCTATCTACAAACAGCTCTTGTAACTTTTTGCAGTGTAAAAGATTCAAATCAACTTGATTTCATGCACTTCTCAAGCCCTTCTTACCCATCATGTCGTTCTGGACAACATGAGCCCAGGAACTAAGCCAGACTTAGAACTCTTTTTTCAGGAAGAGAGAGAGAAGGTGAATGGCCCATGACAGAATTCTCAATAGTGAGTAAAGAGGGGGCAAAGCTCTTGAAAATATGTTCAGTTGAATGTTTTTTCTTTCATCTCCACCACGCACAGAAAGTCCCAAGTGCCCTAAGGATACTGCTCACAGCTGCTGTATATGACCTACCACCACTTACACCCTTTTCTACTCTTCCTTTTAACTTCATCATACCTATCCCTACTCTGCCCAAGCACCACTCTGTCATACCCTAAGATTCAGCTGGACAATGCAGGGCAATGCAGGACAATGCAGGACCAAGAAGCTTTAAAGTTGGACTCATCACTAGTCAGAAGTCAGGGGAGCTGATGCATCTGCAAAAGCAGTCAGGCTGACCTAAGAGGTGGAGAAAGCAAAGATGGATCACAGTCCAGGCAGGGAGTGGTCAAAGAGAGTTTGGTGGTGTTTGTGTAAAATCGAAGGGGAAGTAATAGGAAGTCTGGGGTTGGGAATATTTAGAGGAGACTATTGAAAGACTGTTGAAAGGATATATGAAAAAAATTATCAGAAGGTTAATAAACACAGAAATACACTGGATCTCTCATTGTTAGTGGCTCTGATCTCAGGAAAAGTTTTCAGAGAGCCAAGGCTGAGACATTAGAAATCATTCGGTTCTGAGAAATTTCCAATGTAGTCAGGTGACATGGCGGTAGGTGTGGGAAAGGGTGTAGCTTCTGGCTCTAAAATTCTATAAGCCTATAAGAGATAAGTATTAAATACCTATAAGGAAAAATAAGAAGGGAGTTATAAGAGAAGTATGAACAAAGGGCCAAGGTGGGAAGGGCAGGGAGAGAAGGGATTTAGTTGAGGTGATGAGGAAAGACCCCATGGAAGAGTCAGCATTTGAAAAATTCTTTTGAGGTTGGATAGAATTTCAACACACAGAGAAAAGAGGTAAGGTATTCCAGGTAGAGGGGATATCTGGAGAAAAGTTCGAGTCTGAGGAAAGGGGCATGTCTGGGGAACAGTGGGGAAACTTGAATGTGACTATCATCTAGGGTAGGATATAAAGAATATGGTGTTGGAAAGGTAGGTTAAGGCCACATCGTAAAGAGTCTCAAATGTGAAACTGAGAGGCTTGTGATTAATTCAGTGGGCAATTAAGAATAAGGCTTTTCTGGGCGCCTGGGTGGCTCAGTGGGTTAAGCCTCTGCCTTCGGCTCAGGTCGTGATCTCAGGGTCCTGGGATCGAGTCCCGCATCGGGCTCTCTGCTCTGCAGGGAGCCTGCTTCCTCCTCTCTCTCTCTCTCTCTCTGCCTCTCTGCCTATTTGTGATCTCTGTCAGATAAATAAATAAAATCTTTAAAAAAAAAAGAATAAGGCTTTTCAGCAGGATCATGATCATAGTTCTACTCCATCCAAGTTCACTTGGAATCCAGAGATGGATTGGGATAGGATTGGTGAGAGGAAGGGAAACTTACTAGAAGATGACAATAGTCCATTCAGAGGTAATGAGACTAAAATAGGATAATGCAACTTGGTAACCATTTGAAAGAAGGAAAGTCAAAGGTGACTGCAGGATTTTACGTGTGTTTGGGGGAGCATGATAAACCAGAAATTTGGAAACCAGAATAGCTTTATTAGTGGGGGAATGATGAAATTGGGTGTGAGAGTGTTGAGTTTAAAGTACCAGAAAGCTATCTAGGTATAGAGTTCCAATGGGAAGTTAGAAAGATGGTCTGGAACTCCGGAGATGGATTTGGACAAAATACCCAACCCTCTGGATTGTTGGATTTATTTTTAACACCAGATATCTGTCTCTGCATTTCCCACCTACAGATCCAAGTTGGACAGAAGGCAGCAAATGCATTGAAAAAAAAGCATGGAACCAATTATAGAGTTGGATCGAGTGCAGATATTTTATGTAAGTAGGTTTTTTTTTTTTTTTTTTTTTTTTGCCTCTTCAATAGTATCTAAGGCACAAAAGAAGCCAGTGGACTTTGGGGAGCAGGGTGGGCTGGAGAGGGACAGAAGAGTTCCTGGGGTCAACAGGAAGTTATACAAATCAAAATGACTAAGGATAAAAGGGAGTCTGTACAAATCCAGAATTACGCTCTCTAGGGATAAGGTGTGAGCTAAAAGAAAAAATTAATACCCTGGCTCAGACCAGAACTCCCTCTGGCTTCAGTTAAAAAGATCTGGCAAGTGAGAAGGTACAGGAGTTAACAGGAAGGACGTTTTCCAGCGACCCTTGGTCAGTTGATTCAGTTCTCAGAGGACCTGTCAGACTGAGAAAACAAAGCAGGTGGGGCCTGGAGAAAGGATCTAACACAGAAAAGAATTTAGTTAAAAGGACAGGGCACAGCCTTCCCCCATTCCCAACCACCATCTCCTCCATCCACCCGAGGACCACCTGGATAATATTTGCATAATATTTTCCCTGTTGCTCATTTTCCTTCTGTTCCCTTATATGTCTGTTCACTTGCCTTGTAATACTAGGTTGTCTAGTCTTTGATTCAGCAGGAAACTTTAACCAAACTTCTGCATAATGCTAGATATCCAGGGAGGTGGTGAGGGGAGACAGAGAGTCTAAATGAGATGTAATTCCTGCCCTGTGGGGCTTCAAATCAACGAGAGGGAGAAGATAGCTACCCACGAATCCTTAATATGAAAAAGTTCACTCATGTTGTTGCATTGAAACTTTGTTCCCTGAAATAGCCATAGAAATTTGTCCTTTCCCGGTATAATTTCTACCTCTACCTTCATGCTTTTGTTTGTAGATACCACATCAGGGTCTTCAAGAGACTGGGCTCGGGACATTGGGATCCCCTTCTCCTACACGTTTGAGCTGAGGGACAATGGCACATATGGATTTGTTCTGCCAGCAGCTCAGATTCAGGCCACCTGCGAGGAGACCATGGAGGCTGTGCTCTCGATCCTGGATGATGTCTATGAGAAATACTGGGACTCAGACAGTGCTGGAAAGGTGACATCAACTGCTATGGTGCTGGGCCTGCTGGTCTCCTTCATGTCTGTTCTCTGAGTGTGTCCTACCCAGGCCTGCTCAGCCCCAATCGTGAGAATGTAGCTGCAGGGAAGGTCTTTGAAGTTAAAGAGGAATCGGATAATTCAAATGTATTTTCCATTTCAATAAAGATGAATCATGTTTGCATTTTCAGGTGTGTTTTGCTGGTAATTAATTTTTTTTTTTAACTTTCAAAGAGTATACTCTTAGTTATTGCTACAACAATGCTACACCAAACCACTCTAAAGTTCAGTGACTCGTGAATCTAAAGGTCAGCTGGGAAGTTCTGCTGATTTGGGCCCACCCATTTTTATGCATCTGTGGCCAGTTTCAGGGCAGCTACCCTCAGGTCTAGAGATGTTTTTTTCTTATCTAAATTTTTGAAAAATTTGCTCATTTCTTTGAACCAGGTTCACATTTAATTTTGTATTACTGAATTAGTAGCCGCATTCAGAAGATGTTACATCCTCTTTCTATATAGCCACTCCTGGCTTTATTTATTTAACATTTAATTAATTAATTAATTTCAAAAATCCTTTTTGAGAATCTGCTAGGTACATTTTGCTAGGCTCTAGTGTTACTGTGGTCAGTAAGATAGACATGGTCCCTATCCTCTTGGAATTTCTATTCCAGTGGGTGAGATTGGGGATAAGAGCTATAAATAGTTGGAATGGACACACTGTTGCATAAGGGCAACTCTTGGCTCAGGGGAGCCATAATAATCAAGAACACAAATAAATACACTGAATATTGCAGCTTGTGACAGGTACTATGAGAGAAATAAAGAGTAAGTAGAGGCGTAAGCAAGGGCCAGATTGTACATATACAGGAATACAGGCATTTAATTGTGCTATCTTGTCTATTAAGCGGCAAGTGCTCTTAAGGCAGTATCTATGACTGCCATTTCCTACGTATCTCTGTGTGACACCTTGAAATGGTGTTAAGCACTTGTCAGGCTTTGAACAAATGTTGTAGCTATAACCAGCTGACAGAGCATCCTTGGGTGTTCAGTCACCCATTTCTAAATTTCTTTGTTAGTCACAGTCACAATACACTTCTTGGTTGTAACCCTGTTATTGCCTTTCTTTGTCCTCTTTATTTCTTCCTGTTTTGCCAGTGTGTGGCTGATAAGGGTCAGAAAGAAAAAAAAAATGTCAGGGGCAATAGGGCTTAATGAATCAGAGAACAGCTATTTCCATAAAAATGCCAACTCCACAATTGTGGCATTGTCAGGAGGAAATGGTAGGGTCTCATCAGTAATCAGCCTGGGAGGGAAGAAAACTAGTGTGACCACCAGTGCCATATTCAAGAAGAAAGTGAGGGAGCTGTGCCTTGGAACCTGGGTTATCAGCTTTCCTCTAGCTTGTGTTTTAGTTTCTATCACTGCCTTTTAACAATTTGGCCCTGTAAATATTATAGGAACTCTGACCTACAAAGCTTAATTTATGTCTAAAGATTGATCTTATGGGCAAATAAAATTGGAAGGGAACAGATGGAGATACAAGCTATTACCTTGCCTGAAACCTCTTACGTGGATTCTTCCAAGAGTCTAGGACACAATCATAGCTTTTGGTGGTGAGGGGGGCGCTTCACGTGGCTCTGAGGCCATGAAGGGGATCTGAAGTCCAGGACATGTTTTTTACTTCTTCTGAAAGTTTTATACTTCCTGTGACAGGATCCTAGGAGCAAGGGTGGAAAGGTGATAAACAACCACACAGATCTTTCTTTCTTTCTTTCTTTTTTTTTTTAAAGATTTTATTTATTTGACAGATCACAAGTAGGCAGAGGCAGGCAGAGAGAGAGAGAGAGGAGGAAGCAGGCTCCCTGTGGAGCAGAGAGCCTGATGCGGGGCTCGATCCCAGGACTCTGGGATCACGAGCTGAGCCGAAGGCAGCCGCTTAACCAACTGAGCCACCCAGGTGCCCCCACACAGATCTTTCTTAAGGAAGTTTCAACTTCCTGGTTGTAAGTGGCAATAGATTGGGAAAACTTCACAACCGATGCAATTAATGAAATCCTGAGAGTATCTTGTCCTGTGACTGTTGGATCTGGGATTTGGTATTAGCCTACGTTAAAGCTAAGAATTACCTTGTTACTGTTTCATGGATGCTGAAAGACATGAGACTCCAGAGTCAGGGACACAGGACAGCAGGACTCACAGCACAGTAAGCAGCTTGAGCATCAACATATTTACACTGATTCCTCTTGCTCTCAAGCTTCCAAAGAGCCCAGAAGACACGGGCTAATGCGGTGAGTTGTGTTATAGGAGAGAAACACTGAGCTTGAGGACTTCACTGCTTTTATAGCAAACAGTAAGCAAGCCTGCTCTTTATTCTAGCAGGAGACACTTCCTCAATACTCACAGTTGCTTGCTTGCTTCAAACACAATTCTGAAGAATGGGCCAGAGCCTCACATCCTCAGCATAGCTAGCAGGATGTGTAGGAGCAAGAGAAGCCCATTGATGACTGTCTTCCAACAGGCTTTATGTATTAGATCAAATCATGTGAAATTGCTGTTTTCCGAGGTCAAAAATGTCCAACTACTGGTGATTTTATATGGTTTAACATAATTTCTCAGTATTAAAAAAGGTGCCTCCATGTGCCTTTTTAGAAATTTTTTAGAAAGTTTGAATATACTGCATTTTATGTTACTATTTCTTTCTTTCCACTAAACTCTGTTGGTGTTTTTTTTTCCATAAATGTTCCTACAAAGGATCTAAATCTTCTTGACTTATAGGTAAATTTAGAGTTTAAAATGATGCAAAATGATAAATTCAGATGGTATCCAAGCCTCTAACTCCTATTTTTTCTACATCAGTGTCAAAATGAGTTATATTTTGTTTCGGCTATGTATGACCAAGCTCCTGTTTCCCTTCCTTTTCTTACACAATTTAACCATCTTTTGATATGTTACTAAAAATATATTCTTCATATCACCCCAGTATTATTCTTATCTCATACATGTAATTTGAATCTGGCCTAAATGTATCATGGCACTAAGAGAAGCCCACTGCCCAAATATATGAAATTACAATACTAACTATAAAGGAGTTAAAAAATTAAAATGAATAATTGCTAATTTATGTTATATTATGAGGTGATTAAAATACTTTATGTATATCACCTTGTGTAATACTCATAAGAATCCTGAATTAGATACTTTTATTTATTTGATGAAGAAATTGAGACAAAGAAAAGTAGCATGCCAATTTTCACACTGTTCTTAGTAATTGTTGGTTGATCAAATAATTATTGAGAATTTCATATTTATAAGAATTTCCTGGCTCTGGGAAATCAGAAGCACTGTCCAGTGCTCACTGTCAATACTTCATCCAGATCCCTTTAGGCCCCTTCTCCTGTATCTCTCTCTGTCCTTGACATGTTTTTTGTCTTTAACAGCTCACACATATGTGGCTCTTCTTCTGATGGCTACCCTTGGACTATTGCACATACTTTGCCTGCAGCCACTGAGAGTGAGACATGTATGGGATTTTTACTCACCACCAGAAACACCAGCACCTGCCCAGATGGGGACTGACAAATTCACAAGTATAACACCCTGTCCCTTGGCATGGGGTTGGGGAAAACTCTGAAGTATAACTCATGTTGCAGAGATTTTGTGGGATGAGTTCGCAGTTACCCTCCAAAGAACTTTCTCCGAGAGTACCACTGTGCATGGCTTCTTCCCTTCTTTTGTCCTGCTGCCCCCACTTCCTTACCAGCTTCTCTTGGGAGCACCTCCTGAGTAAACCATTTGTATATGAGTCTTAACTTTTGTGTCTACGTCTGGGGAACCCACCATAGAATAACCCTCTTTGGAATTATTACCAAAACAAAATTTATTCTTATTTCCTAAAATGAGCTTTAATAAAAGTCATAGTAGGATTTCATAATCAGAATATGTCTGGGGATTATGAATGTCATATGGACAGAAATTCTTCAAAATAAGAATATTTTAAGACTTATCATTCTAGAATGTGAGGAATCTTGCTTCAGATAAGACTTTTATTTCAGGAAAACATGCATTTCCAGTTTTGTCTTTATTGAAAGCAAAGTAAAAAAAGATCAGCCTTTATGAACTTGTAAATTTTGAAGTATTTGGTGTTATGATAAAAGTTTATGAGAAAATAATGCCACTTACCACAGTTTCCCACTCTGCTGTAATCAAGACTACACAGTCTTTTCTTAGCTATCCTGAAAAGGAATTTTATTTCTTTCTAAGGAGTCATTCATTTAAAATAATAATAATAAAAAGTAAAGCTCCAAATACCTTAAATGGTGAGTGTACTAACTCCTTCCCAAACTGCAAATACTTTTCCCATTGATCTCTTGTTATGTTTTTTTCTGAGAACTTGTTCTTCTTTAAAAAAAAAAAAAAAATTGAGCAAGTCATTCCCCAAATCATAGTGCAAATCAAAGGTGAACACTGTCTTTTCTCTTCACACAGATTATGTAAAAGCAGCCACAGAAACACAGAAGAGGCATAGAATAATATGTATTCATGGATTTGAGCTCCCTGAAAACCCAGTTAATTAGGTAGAGAAACCTGAGAATGTGAGGTAGAAAGTCTAAGTGGAATCAGGTGATTGAAGATCCTGAATGTCAGTTTGGATGTTATCCCTATAGGCTGCCCGGAGTTCTAATGTTTTTGCACAGGGAGGATAAATAAACACATGTTGTGTAAAGATAAGTCTGGGAGGATAAATTAGAAAGAGACAGTCAGACTGGAGAAGTCTGAGGCAAATAGAAAATATACTGTGCACATATAAACGGAATAAGACTCAAGTAAAGTTGGAGGCTGTAAAAATGGAAACTAGAGACAGAAATCAGAGGTGTTGTTCAGAAAGGTTCAGTGTGGGGTCTATTAGAACACAGAGATGTGGAAAAAGAAAGTGGAAATTATTGCCAGGAAGTGATTAGAAAAATTATGGCATTATAAGATCATGAGAACTTAAGTCAAATTTGTTTCATCTCTATCTAGGAAGGTACAACAGACAAATATTGAAAGTGGACTTACAGATTCATGGAAGCCAGAAGGGAGGGGAAGCAGTATGAAAAAAAAAAGGAATCACTGAGTTTCAGACAGGAAGCAGGAAATGCAAAGTTGCCATGTTGAAGTGTCAGTTGAAACTTGGGCTTACTTTCTAACTTTAAATCAGGTCTCTACTCACAACCTTCTTTTCAATCTCATATTTCAAAAAACTTCCTTCAATATCGAAACTTGGTAAAAGCTTTAAAAAAAAAAAGGTTAAAAACATAATATCCCCCAGCTTCTTCCTGCACATACGCTAATGTACCCTATGACATTTATTTTATAATTAGGTTTGCAAGTCTATCACTTTAAAGGTTGACTATTTTCTCTAACGCAGTTGCTCCAAAGATTTGTTTTGCAGCAGAATTCCTATTTCAAATAAAAATGTACCTTAAAGTATGACATATCAATCAGGCAAAACCATAATTGCTCTGCTGATCTGGAGAGAGGGGTGGTAGTGGGTCTAGAGATGCCCTTTGCCCCCCTCCCACAATTTCCCCAAAGTCCGGAAGCACTTTCTATTTTCTCTGTAGGCCCTTACTACTCAAATTGTGGTCCATGACCTGGTAGATCCAGTCTCACCTGGAAGCTTGTTAGAAATTCAGATTCTTGGGTATCAGAATATGGATTTAATGAGATCCCTAGGTAATTCGATGACCTTGAAAATTTAGGAAGCAGTGTTCTACAGTACACAAATCACTCAGAAAGCATATTAAAACACAGATTTTTGGGCCACACCAATAGATCTATGGCAGAGCATAAAATTTCCATGTTTAACAGGCTCCCCAGTGATGCTATTGGGTAGCAATGTTAGAGCAGTAGTTTTCCAACATTAGCGTGTATCAGAATCATCTGGAAGGCTTGTTAAACATGGACTGATGAGTCCCATCTCAGTTTCTGATTCAGCAAATGGGGCCTGAGAATTTGCATTCGGAAAGATTCCCTGGTGATGTTGATGCTGTTGGTGCAAGGAACACAGTTTGGGAAACACTAAATTAGAGCCCTTGGCTCATAATCAGGGTAAAGCTGTCACTAGGTAGACAGAGCGTACCTTGATTTATTTTTTGAGTAAAAGGAGTTAAATGTGAAAGACAAAATCTCTTTCCTCAAAGATCCTTGAGTCTAGTTCAAAATACAGAAAAGTAAACACTCACTTAAGGATATTACTGAAACAGAAGCCAGGTATATGGAGCTAAGTAAGAATGAAGGAGCCATTAACTCAGCCTCTGTGTGGGGCAGGGGTGGGGGGTGGCAAGGAAGACTTCACCTAGTTGTCTTCAATCTTGAACACAACTTGGAAATAGTCTGATTGTTTAAATGATCTGTAGTCCATGCAAGACACATTCTTTAATTTGAGGTCTTGATAATAGCCATGGATTTTCCATCCAATTGTGCTTTTGTAATTATAAGTACTCTCCAAGTCTTTTATTAGGCAGAATGCAGTTGGGTAGGATAGGGTGGAGCAGTAGGGTTGGGAGTCAGGGGGCTTTTGGGGGAGCAGTGGAGGTGGGGATAAGCCTGAACAAACCCTCTCTCAAGCAGGGAAGAAAAGGCTGGAATTAAATCTCAGTGAAGAAACATCTGATTGTTTCTGGATCTTTGCCGCATAAAAAGTCAAGCATCTGATGTCAGCTGTTGTCTCGGGTAACAGGAGGAAATTCCCAAGACCCTGCTTCTAAAGGAATGAAGTTCTTAAGCCCTAGGAACTGAGGGGTGCGCCTTCTTTCAACTGCCCACAGGTGTCCTAGCCAGATTTTTTTTTCTTTTTTTTAATTTGAACACAAGGGATTGGAAACTCAAACAATCTGGCTTCAAACTTAAAAAAGGGAATTTATTGATTTGTATAACAGAAATGTTTAGAGGGAATTCAGGAACAGAAGGATCTGGGAATTCCAAATATGTTTTCAGGATTAGTAATTTTTCATATTTTAATTTTGTATCAGCTTTTTTCCTGTTGATTTTCCTGCAGCAGGTTCTTCCCACTTGGGGCAAGTTACCCCTAACTGATCTAGGACTGTATCCTAACCTCTCTGTCACTAAGAAAATGCTTCTCTTTTCTAGTAGTTCCAGTAAGATGCCCAAATAAGGCCTGAATGGGCCTCCTTGGGCCCAGAAGTGAGAATACGCTGACATCCAGGCCTCTCATAGATCAGCTGTCCTAAACCATGTAGACTGAGACAGAAAATGAAGTCAGGCACTTGTAGATGGAAGAAGAGTGAGTGGACACTGGTCAATCAAAAAGCAAAGCTGACCACTCTCTCAGGGAGAGGGCAGAGCCCTGTACAATCTCAGAATTTATCCCAACAGATTCAGAGGATCATATTCTCAAGAAGCAAGTCAAACTTTTTCTTCAACTGTGGGCTGGGCGCACATCCAAAATTAGGTTCAAGGTTCCCCAAACCAAAGCCAAAGCCATTCTAATCATAATGCCTACTTAACTGTAGCAACAATGTCCCTGGGGCTCAAAGTCTGCACGTAACTATTTTCACAGATTATTCCCAGGTTTCATGTGTAGAAGACAATATAGGGCAGTGTTAATGGCAGTCACTTCTTGTCTGTATATCTTGGGGGGAAGGGGTTGCTGATCCTGTTTGTGCTTCAACAGTCTTATTGATAAAATGGGAATAGTCAGAGGATCTACATTATGAGTTGTTGAGACAATTCAATAAGATAATGTTTGTAAAACATTTTGAAGGGTTCTGATTTTCCACAACAGTCACTTGTCCACCCTAGGCCACCTCACTAGTCACAGAGTGAAATGCTCAATAAATGCAAGGAGTGAAGACTATTATTTCTATCACCCCCAAACTCCAGCTCTCATGGGAAATTCCAAGATACAGGAAGGGAACTCTTACCATGGAGTAACAGTAAAAAAGAAAGCACTTTTGAGTCTATCAAGCTGCTAACTGTCCTCCCCCATGATGACTTGCCTAGTGTAGAGTCTGTCTGATGTGATTGTCAATGACTGCATTCTCCCAATATTCCCTTTTTTATCTCCTGGATTCTCAGCATTCAGTTATTCTGAGATCAGTAAGATGTCTCACAGTGGCATCACTGAAGAGTTTTCCTTTAAGAATGATATCTGGCATGGAAGAGTGGGGTGGAGGAGGAAGGCAAAGTACAGATGAAAGACTCCAGAATGCACCACAGAGGCCCCCCCCACATTTGACTATCTGCTGGGCATCAGCACCTACTCTGAGACTTAAATCTTTCTGGTCACTAGGAGGAGAGAACTTGTCTTCCTTCTCTTGTAAGAACCTTCTATTTTTCCTCTCCTTCTTGTTGCCTTTTCCCTTGGCTGACCTCAGAGTCACTTCTGGTTCTCTGTGGGCTCTCTCGGCTCTCTTCTCCGTGCCCTCTGTAAGACAGTTTTCTGTATCACAGCAATGAGGCATGCACATGTCCAGTGAGGAGCAAAGAGAAATTATTAATAGTTCCTTAAATATGATTTCAAGTTAGGGGAATAAGGAGATAGAGAGTAGAATCATTGTCTAAGGTAATCCAAATAGATCTCTTCCAAAAAGGAGAGGAAAGGGGAATGTCATAAACCCAGTGGGAAAGTGCTAGGTGGCTGAGGGGTCAGTCAGCTCTTTTTGCAATGACCTCTTTCCAGCCTTCACTGGTTTCTTGTTGGGGAGTGGCATTTGGATGCCTGGGCCTGACAAAGGTTGATCTCCTGTGAGATTATCTGTAGTTGACACCAGCAATCTAGCTCAAGTTGAGGTTACAAAGTTAAAGAAACTAGGTCATCCATTCCCTGGCAGGCAGAGGTTTTTTTTTAACTCTCTATCCATACTTTTATTTTGTTCCAACCTCATATGTCTTCATAGGTCATTTTAAGCCATTGTCCCATTCCTTTCTATTTGTCTTCATCTGGTTCATCAATGTTGCTTTGCTTTCCTGCTGCTTCTCTTGAGGTCAGACCCTGATGTTTCTGGCCCTTGCATCCTTTCCAAGAGACCACAGTGTTCCTGACTTATCTAAAGTTAATAAGCATGATAGTACAACAGGGCACATCTCTCAAATCACTACTTACAAGTGACTTTGAGTCTCAAAACTTTTGACCCAAGCCAGTATAGACACTTGGAAGACAAAATGAGACATTCTCTTCATTTGCTCTGAAATGATGATTTCAGACACGAGCAAAGTATCCTGTAAATAGTGAACACTGGGTAATGGATTATTGTTACAAATTTCTTCTCTGTCCCATTTCTTATTTTTCTATCATTGCTTTTTATTAATAGCTTTTCTTTCCCACTCTCATTTGTTTGTCTATAGTAATTCACTCAATCTATATGGGGGACAAATTGAGTTTTTAAGATGACAACAGCGACCCTTTGTTAAGTCCCTGTGATGTAAATAGTGGTTAAGAACTTGGGTTTAAAGCCTTGTTCAAATTCCAACCCTGCCCCTTAGCTAGCTTGGGTTCCAGTTCTTTGAGTTTGGGCTGACCCATGTGACTTGCTTTGGCCAATTTTATGTTAAGAGGAATTAACCTCATGTAGTTCTGAGCCTACAACTTAAGTGGCCTCATGTATTTCCATTTTGTTGCTTTCATCTCTACCAGCACCATTGGAAGAATATGCCCCAGCTAGTCCACTGGCCCAAGAGGATGAAAGACACAGGGAACAGGACCACCCCAGCCGAATTCAGCTTAGCACAGCCAACATCCTGAAAACCCAGAAATTAGTAGCTGCTTCCAGTAGCTACTTTCTGTCCTATGCCACTGAGAACATATAGGTGTTTGTTATGCAGCATTATTGTGGCAACAGCTACCTGAATCTTCTCTCAGTTTCCTAAGTTGGAAAAAAAAAAAAAAAGATCATCATTGTACCTTTGTTTAGGGTTGTTGGGGAAGATAAATGAGACTGTGCATGTGAAATGCTAAACAAACTGCCCATACCCAAAACCAACCAGTGCTTCCTTGTTATTATCATTACTGGGTGCCAGGAGGTCATGTTCCTTACCTTCATCTAAGTGCGTTTCTTTTTTCCCACCTATAACTGGGAAGAAAATAGGTTTAAATGGGAGAAATTTCAAAAAAGCTAAACGTACAGTTAAATATGAAACTCCACCATTTCTATCACCTTCAGAGGGAGAAATAAGAGTGAGTTCCCAGCAACCTACTGAAGTGGCCAAGGAAGAACAAAACTGGAGAGTGAAAACTTCTTTGAAGGCTCAATCAGAACCTGCTCATGTGATCACACAACCTCTGCCAACAGATCAGGAAGGGAAGATGCAAGGCTTCCTCCTAGAAATCGATTATAAAGATGAAAACAAGGAGGCAGAGACACAAGTCTTTGGTTAGAAGCCCAAACCCTGGCATAAATCCTGAATGTCAGTATTTTAGCACTATTTTAATGTTGCTTTTACAAACCCTCTCCCCCTTTTTGTCATGAGATCTGCTCCTTTCTTCATATAGAGAGTCCCCTGGAAAGGTGTGGAGCTACTGCCATGACTTTGTGAGGAGAGGTGATATGTGATCTTCCCATCACGTAGAAAGCTGTGTTCCCAAACTGTTCTCATTAGGGTTTCTCTCCAGGAGTTGAGGCAAAGGAGGGCCCAACCAGGTGCTATGGCAGATGCTTGCTTCCTCTTTGTTCTTGGAGACGGGCTGAAGCAAGGAATTATCAGAGCTTTTCACATGGGTGCCTCTGCAAGTCCAGGATTTTCTAAAGAGGAACATTTAAACCTACTTTCAATATGAGGCCAGAGAATGGAAGGGAACGAGAACTATCCCTGGCCATTCCTTGTAGGTGCCAACCCAGAGGTCAGCTAGTTTGCAATATTCCTGTAGCCCCTCCTTTCCCCCCTTAAATAACCATGAGACCCAAAACTTAAAACCAGGCTTGCAAAGGAGGTCTAGATGCAAAAGGCATTTTAATTGAGTGCTGTTAAAATCACTTCGGCTTTGATGATGGTGGTAAGGAGCTTTATTAAATCATATGCAGAAAGCATATGAATTTTTCTGGGGGAAAAGACACATACATCTTCAGATTTTTCAAAGGGTCTTCAGAAAGATAAGAACTACTGAATCAGAGGGTTGCTAGTGAAATTTAAGCAATTCGGTTAGTAACTGAAATCAATTAATTCAGCTAATGAGAATAGTTTTGTATTTGTCTTTTTACAGATAATCATTTATTTCAAAAGAAAGCTGTTAGTGGAGAAATCCGTTACCCTATTCTTGTTCATGATGAAGAGGCTGATATTTTCCCAAATGCATTTTGTTCTAGCCAAAATCTGACAACTAACCAGCTCTAATCACAAAAGCTGTGTCTTAGAAAAATATACTGTTGTCTCTAAGATACTATTGTGTGCTGGCCTTCATAGGCTGGGAGTGTAAGTGGAAACACATAGGTGCTTTTCTGTGTCTTTGGTGCTTTCTGAAAATATCTCATTAGTTATCCCAGTATGTCTGTAAGGTGGAATCTCAATAGGCAACTGCCACAGAACACAGGGCTGAAGAACTCAGGGCTTTCTTGTCTCTGATGCTCTGCCTGAGCAGGTGACTTCTGCCCCAAGTCCTTAATACTGTCCTTAATGGTGTAAATAAGGTTGCTGCTTTTTCTCAAGATCCCAAGGGCAGGATTGTACTGGTGCCAGGCACTCATTTACAGGAAGCAGCGTCTGTTACCAGCCTCGGGAGCAGAAGGCAGGAGGTGGTAATCACAGTCTGGGCACCAGTGGCCTCCCCAACCTAGTTACTTGTTTTTAATTAAGATGACAATACAACACCTTTTCATTTCCTTCAGGAATTGGTGTATTCCAATTTGAAGGGACAGAGGAAGAAAGCTTGGTGCACCCAGATCTTTGGTGCTAAAGATAGAGGGCCACGGCCAAGGTCTTGGTTTCTGATTCATGGAGAGGACAGCAGGCCTCCCTCCCGTATAGAAGGTTTTCCAGGAGATGGCAGTGCACTCTAAGGCTGGATCCTGGCTCATGCCTTCTGCATCAACCACAGAATATTCTAATTGAGACATAGCATTATAATGCATTCCAGACCACACAGCTGCTGGAGTGTCACCTCAAAATGCTTCTTACTGGTCTCAAAGTCACTGTAAACAGGGGAGGGAGATGGAAGTGACACGAAGATGGAGGAGAAATGGGAGGGGGCTCTTGGAGGCACCAGACAGCAACAATTGGCATGGTTGTCAGAGGAGTTTCAATACCTCCAGGCCAGGGACCCCCCTGATCCATATTTACAACTCTTCCTGGGTTCACCTCCAAAGACCAATAAAAGGAAATTGAAGGACATGTATTGTCTGCATTTTAATTTCCAGGTTTACAAGAAATATTTCATTATTCTAATTCAGGAGGAAATAAAACATCTTTCCTTTTTAAATGGAAGGTCTCCTTGTCCCGGGTGAAGAGCATAGCCAATCAGTCTCTCCCCTGAGAGGCAGAGCTGTTCTCAAGGCTGGCCCCAGATTCCCCACAGCTAGGGAAATGCCAGTGTGGGGGCGAGGGGGAGGAGAAGGGAGGAAGGAAAATACTGGCCATTGACCAAAGTTCCACGTATGATGCGCACATAAGAAACGTATTCACGCTGACTGCATTACTGGGGTGGTGGGCAGATACTATAATTCCTGAGACCTGACAATGACATTTCAGGACAGCCCCGGGGATGGAGAATGAAGCGGAGGAGAGGCAAATATCTACCCCCTGAAAGAGCCTGTTGGCTGAGGTGCTGGTTTACACAGGCACATCTATAGGAATGAATGAGCCTGATAAGGTCAGGGCCAGGAGGACTGCGATGACTCTTCAGTAATGTCACCTAATTTACTAGCTAAGTTCATAGCTTGAGAGCTGAATCTCTATTTCCAGGGTTCTTATTTGTATTTTCTGTTGTTTTTATTGTTGTTTATAGCTCGTGGCCAGAGACCTCCATGTGGATGATAAAACAGTAAGGTCAGCCAGTGGTTTGCTTGGGAAATCTGTGCAAAGGAAAATGATACTTAAAGCAGCAGCATCCAGTCTTTAAATGTCTTTGAACTTCTCCGGAGTCTGTGTGTGATTTCCTTTTAATTTTTGTAGGAAACCAGTTGCTGTCTGTCTTCCTCAACCCTCTTCCAGTAGAACTCTGTTCTATACTCCCCACAAATCCTTTTCTTCCATTGAAACTCTTTCTTTATTCCACCCTCTTACTTAATTCTAAGAATAATCCTCATTTAGAGCCTGTAAAGTGTAGACAATAAATGCATGGAAGTAGTGTTTCCATGCTCTGCCGATAGCACTTGAAATATGCCTGCCTTTGCCACAGCCAAGTGATACTTTAAAAGTTAGAAAACAAAGCAAACAAACAAATGAAAATTCACAGAGAAAAGTCACTTTTGAGTGCTGGGTTGGTGTTGTTTCAAGAAGCCAGCTCTTCCTAGGAGAAACCAAGCTGCTTTCTGGGCAAGTAGGAAAAAGTGCGCATTTTGCAGAGAGGGAGAAAAAATTCACAGAGTGCAGAACCGAGCTATTCAGAATGGGTGGTGGCAGTTCAAAGGACACTTGTGAATAATCAAGGGAAGGAGGCTGGGAAGACTACAAAATGGACAGACATTTGGGGCAGAGACTCAGCTGAGAACAAGAGTAAAATGAAGACTCCACCGGACAGTGCAGGACAGAATGAATGTTCAGGATACCACAAAAGAATACTTTATGAGAGAAATACAGTAGAGACCATGAAGGTGATGAAAAAGATCAGGGAAATCTATGCACATTTATAATGAGGCAGCAAGGTCCTCTAACCAAAATAAGGAAACATTGGGCAGATCACAGAGGAAGCACGGGAACTCTCTGCAGCCTGTGTGATAACAGAAAGAACATGCATGTAGTCCTAAGACATGGGACCAGCCCCAATGAGACACCGATTACCAATCCTGCTTAGAAGAATGAGTGGTCTATGCTAAGCTCATTCTTGTTCCACTTATTTGAACTGGTTACTTTTGTTTACTTCTTACTGTGTTTATGAATCCTCAGAATTGAATTATTTTCCAAAAATGGCTTTATGATTGAGTCTTAGTCAAAGGAATCAAGCTTTTGCCTGATGCTCAAATATCTGAATCCATGTAGCCCCTATTGACCATCTGGCAGGATTGTTATATCATTGGCCATATTTAAACTTGTAAATATCAGCCAGGAAGATTGAGGAGGTAGTGCCAGGATTATACAAGTTATTCACCAAAAATGGTGTCTCTATTGTACAGAAATGGTGCAACCCTAAAAAAGCACTTCATTCAAAGTCAGCAAGTGCATGGGACAATGGTCTCTCTCCTCCATTACAGAGAGAAGTATGGGGTGAGGTTCACAAAGGAAACCCATATCACACAGCCCCAGAATGTGCAAGCCTGCAGGTTTTGAATGTTTGGATATTGGAAGAGCTAAATTTCACAGTGCCAGAGCGGGAAGATTGTGGGAAAGATACTGAGGCATCTTTTATGCAAGAATATTTTTGACCTAGGTTTCTTTGTGGTTCCCGTTGGTGGTAATGTTTGTATTGAGTCAGCTGCCTGATCTGCAATAAACATTTTTTTCTGGTGTTGTTTTTTAAACTTAAACACGTAGGACTAGGAACCACATCTAAAATTATCTGGCCCCAATTCTAATATTTTAGCAGTGGAACTCTTATGTAAAAACACACACACACACACGCAAAAACCCAATCTTAATGAAACTTTATCCACTTAGGGTTATCTGGTTGTAGAGCTAACCAAAGCACAAGGGGGTTTACTGGAAATATATTAGTGCTTCCCTATGACTGAAGGAAAGATGGAAGCATAAGGTGGGGATATACATCGTAGCAGGAACTGAAGTGGTCTTAAGTGAACTCTGACCATTTCCTTTGCCCTTGTAGTCACTGGTCTAAGGGTCCAAATCTAAGGAGCATTTGATTAAGCTTTAATCACATGCTTTGCTCTATCTGGATGAGGAGAACTGCAAGTAAAAGGAGGCAGTGGTCTCTGGTTCGTGGCTAGGACATCTTAAGGCTGTACGCAATATGGAGGAAGTAGCTCTCCCAATGGACAGTAAGGTGTTGGTAGAAAGAAAGAAGGGAAGCTGAGAAGCAAAATGAATCAAGCATACACATACCCCAGATAAAACAGATGAAAATAGTTGAGGAGAGAAAAGGAGGGGGATCCAGAATCCTATCCCTAACCTTTTATAGAGGTTTCTGGGGCACAGAATGAAAACTACCAGTTTGGATCATCTTTTAGGGGTTTGGTATGATGAGAAAATGTATGGTTTCCCAAATTTTCAGAGAATGAATTTCATACTATATTTCCATAATTTCCTCTAGGAATTCTTGATTATCATGATTACCTAATGTCAGTTCTTAATATTTGTTGTTATCAAAACCCTAATGTGGAACTCATTAGCACAATCCTAAATCTATGTCTTTCTATCACTGGTCCTGCGATACAATTGCATTTTCTCACCTCTTTTGAAGTTAGCTGTGACAAGGTGTTGGCCAAAGAAATATCAGTGGAAGGGATGCGTGTCACTTCTAGGCAGAAGTTTCAAGAGCCAATGTGAAATTCACCATGATTTTTGCCTGCTGCTGCGCTGATGTAAGAATCAGCCTGGGTCCTTGACTGTCAGAGGAAGAGCTCCCTGACCCACCCCTGCTGGAGTTACTGTGATAAGCCACTGAGATTTTGGAATTGTTCAGTATTGCAGCCAATTTATACTGATAGATCAATTATCTTTTCTTCTGACCTCACTGAAGTAGAATATTTGTTCTCTTCTCACAGAAGGTCCTACTTAGAATCATGGTACACTTTCTTTGGTAAAGTCTTCAGAGATCATGGACTTTACTGGGCAGTAACTGAGCTCCAGTAAATTCATAAAATTAGTATGTTAATCCTTCATAGTTTTTTAATCTAACCTTCCTCTAAGGCAGGAATCTACTTTGCAACATCTCCACTTTGGAATTAAACAGACATGGGTTCAAATCCAGACTCTCCCACTTATAAGACACAATCTTCAACAAATCACTCAACCCTCTAGCATTCAAACTCCCCACTTCTAAAATGGACTGTTTTTCTGCCTTGCAAGATTATTGTGAGGATTTGAGGCCATGTGTATAAAACACACTGACATGTGGTGGGTATTCAATAAATGGTGGCTAGTATTATCATTGTTAACCTTCAGTCTTTTCCTGGACATTTGCAGGGACTTGTATTGTAGACTCTTGGCAATAAAACCTATTCCCTCATGTAGGACATCCCTAATTTCTAGCAAGCTCCTTTTTATTCTGCACAAATCTTCCTCTGCCTTTCTCTACTTACCACTTCATATACATCTTTTACCCTCTTGAACAACAGAAACCAGCTTTATTTCTTTTTCTACATGACAACTTATTGAGTATCTGAATACAGCTATCATGCTATTTCTATAGGTCTTGTCTCCTCTGATTAAATCATTCTTGGTTCCATTTCTCATAAGATTATATTTCCAGATAAACCTTTTTTTTAAAGATTTTATTTATTTATTTGACACAGAGAGAGACAGCGAGAAAGGAAACACAAGCAAGGGGAATAGGAAAGGGAGAAGCCGACCTCCTGCTGAGCAGAGAGCCAGATGCGGGGCTCCATCCCAGGACCCTGGGATCATGACCTGAGCTGAAGGCAGACGCTTAACGGCTGAGCCACCCAGGCGCCCCCTCCAGATAAACCTTCTAACCGGGGAACTGAGTTTTGTGTTTTTTTTTTAAGATTTTATTTATGTATTTGACAGGCAGAGATCACAAGTAGGCAGAGAGGCAGGCAGAGAGAGAGAGAGGAGGAAGCAGGCTCCCCGATGAGCAGAGAGCCAGATGCGGGGCTCGATCCCAGGACCCTGAGATCATGACCTGAGCTGAAGGCAGAGGCTTTAACCCACTGAGCCACCCAGGTGCCCGGAACTGAGTTTTTGAATCTCTTTGTATGTAGTGTCTAGTAAGTAGTCATTGCTAAATAACTTTGTTCCCTGACTACACTTGATTGGTTCAGGGTTTCCTTGATACAAGTCAGGCAATGTTCCTTCTCTTGGAAACAAACACTCGAATAATGTAGTCCAGTCCAGTCTCATTGGTGTAAGAGAAATATTCACAGCTCTGGTATGACTCTGTTTCCCACCCCCACCCTCCTAAGACCTGGGGTGTAGAGAAGAAAGCAAAGAGCAGGTACAGCGGTGAAAAAGAAGAGGAAAGAAGCAACAGCTGTTGCTACCCATACTGTGAACAGCCTTCTACTGAGGCTTGCCTGCAGCCCTTAGGTCCTCTGAAGCACCCAGTTCTTTGTAATACTTCCTCCCTTTTACATTTAAGTTACTTTGAGGGTGAGGGATCCTGTTCCTTGGAAATAGTAAGGTCCAAATTTATTCAAGTACCTTATGATTCTTGCAACATATTAGCTCATGGAAGCTATCTTGAACAAGGCTCCTGCTCCCGTTTGCTTGTTAGTTTGTATTTTGACTTTCCTCCTCTATACCAAGTGGCCTCTGTTTTAAGTCAGATTCTCTAGAACCAGAGTCTGAGGCAGAGATTCAGCAGTTGTATTTACTGAGGGGCTGCTCTTCAGGAAGAAGTTGTAAGGAAATCAAAAGGAAGGAGAAAGAGCTGACCCAGGAGACTAGACCTAAGACAGAGGGAACTCAGGAAATGAACTGGCCACAGAGGTGTCTCAGCTTGAGGAAAGGGGGTGGGACTTTTGTATCTCATCAGTTGGTGTTTGACTGGGAGTCAAGGAGGGAGACGGAGATTGGTTCATCAGCCAATCACAGTTCATCCCTAGAGAATCCAACAACTTTAAGGGGTTAGGGGTTAGGAGCCCACACTCCTAACAGCTGGAGAAGGGTGCCTGTAACCTGGTGAAAGGGATATAGGTAGGGCACCAATTGTGTCTAAGACAGCCTTGTTTGATTCTAATTATTAAATCCACCTTCCTTTTTAGGCTTGCTCTTTCAAGGATAGTTCCTATGAGACCCCTCAGAACAAAAAATATCTCACCTGATGAATAACAGCTCTCCTTTTCTGCCTTTTGTTTTTATACAGTTCTTTCATTATTCTGCAAAATATGCAGAAATTACCATCAAAAGTAGCAACTGTCAGTGAAAGGGGTCCACCTAGGGAAAGTTTCAGATATGGTACTTGTCATGGCTCTGAACATTTTAGTGGGTACCTGGGATTTTGCTGCCTGTATCCATTTCCCTCCTTTCATGATGATAGTATCCCAGATTTTCCTTGGTTAAAAAAAAAAGCCCCACTTTCAACAGGAATGACCCCACTCTCTTCCAGATATGAGCTCTGATAAACTTAAGCCAATCTATAAAGCCGATTTACCCCTTCCCAGGCACAAGCCTTAGTGATGATAACCAGCTTAAGCCAATAAGATGAAAGAAGACTTTCTCTTGGGGTGTCAGGTGAAAATGCTCCTTTGGTCTTATTAAAAACTAGCAAAGATGCAGTCTTATCTTCTGACTGGCATGGGAAAAGGATGTGATGTTCTAAGCTGTGAAACCATTTCTGGAACTTGAACCTGGGACCAACCTAAAGAAAGGATCTGACATAAAACGTGCACAAAAGGCTTTTGAATCAACAGAGCCCATGATTCATACCATGAATCTCTGTTTCCAACCACATGGGAAGACATATACCCCAAATCTGTGTTTTATGTGATTATTCCATTAGTTGCTTATGCCAGTTTCAAACGGATTTTTGTTGTTTGAAACATAAACTATCCTAAGTGATAGACTGCAGCGGGGTGGGAGGAGAGATGGATCATAGTCGGGGAATGTCACCACCTACTCGTTTTTGGCAAACTTTCACGTGTAAACCCTCCCCTCAAGTCCTCTCATTTGTTCAGATTTAGAAGCAGAAACAATTGATTCAGCATCTCTGATAACCTCTCCTACAGCATTCTAACCTGGAAGATGAGTGCCTAGCTGTCCACTGCAGGTATCCAGTTTTAGAATTTGATTTCTGATATGCTAACCCACTGACATAATACCAGTTTCATTTGGAACACCAAGTGCTAGCAGAGTTTTGCAGAAACATCCCCTGAAGTGAGAAGAAAATGACCTCTCTCATGGAGTTCTCTTCTAAAATTTATTACTAATACATGTGATTGAAACTGTGTGTTAATGAACTGTTGAAACTACTTTGGAAATAGTAAAAATGCTCAAGATAGTTTAGGAGTTACACGTGTGATGTCACACTGTGGCTCACATTGTCCTACAACTAGTTTCAGGGGTGGAGTGGGTGTAAGAGTCCACTCTGGGCCATTCAGGGGACACCAGGAATCCTGATCTGGTCCACTTCTCTTTTTCTTTCTTCCTCTCCAGAATCCTTCCAGAGCTCTCTAACATGAGGGCTATTGGTTTTTGTCACATGCCTGTGGGTTATAGTACCCCTGGATGATTTTTTAAAATAATAATCTCAGTTATTATCATGGTTAGATATCTCTTTGTTTCTTTTCTCCATCTATGGTGCCTAATGCTATCTTTGACCAGATGGAGAATGCAATTAAAATAAATATAATGTAATATAAAAATAAAACAGAACATATTGCTTTTGCAGGGCAATCTGGGCCCAAGATTTTGTGCAGTTGAAATTACTGGCTAAATAAACCTATCTCCTCATTGACACAAAGCTGAGGAGAGAGATTGGTTACAACAACAAAAAAAGAAAGAAATGTGATTATTTCCTAAATCGAGGCAAGAGAAGTTTTATCCAAATTCAAAATTATTGAAGTAGAAAGTTTCTTTATTATTTTTTCTTTTTCTTTTTACATAAACACCATAAGCAAATTCAATAGCATCATAGTCTAAGTGCTACAGAGGATGAAAATTTGAATAAGAAGGGTCATCTCCCTAAAGAAGCTTCCAGTTTAGTTGGGGAGAATACAGATACATGAAAGGGGCAATAGAACAATATGGCTGGTGACCTAGAATAAGAGGTTGTTGTAGCTGTGTTCTGGCAGAGGCCCTGCTCCTTTGGACCACCGGGTGAGAAACTCATCCTTCCCAACAAGACATTTCCAGGAGAGGGAGGATAAATAATAACCTTTACCACTTAATCATCATGGACACTGTCTCAACAAAGAGATTTTTAATACAGATAACAAGCAGACTCAAGTATGTGAAAATGAGTATTTGTTAGAAGAATCCATGGGTATCTTATAGAACTCCACAACGCTTGTGTTCCAGGAAAGAAAGAAGAAGGGACTGGTCAATCTCTAGGACCAAGGGGGCTATTGCCAGTCTTTCCATGACTATAGTGCCATTGTCTCCACTTTCTTCCCAGTACCTAAATTTTTTTCTCTCTTCACACAAGCTCCTTTTGCACATGGTGGAACATTATAGGCCTAGCCCTAAAACCACATCACTTCCTAATATCAAGGCTCATAAGAAATTGATTACCACCCTAGGTCTAACTCCTAGGAAAGAATCTCATTGGCTCAAACTGGGTCCACTGTTCATCTCTGATCTAATCAGCTATGGCCAGTAAGATATGTCAGTCAATACAAATACAGCAATGAAAACCCACCCATTTGGGTGGGTAGACTATTCTTAGAAAAGTGAAATAGAGGCTGGGAAGACACAAATCTGGTTACAGTTCAGTATATTAGTTCCTGGTAGTTTCCTAAGTACTTTCACTTGTGATCAATTCTGTGTTTATGAGCCCATAAAAGATCTCTTTATCTTAACTAGAGCTTATGATTTATCATTGACATATGTAACTCAACCTCTTAGAACTCTGTTTCCCATTTCCAAAACCAGAGAGCAGGACTGCTATATGCATGTGCCAGAGCCATTAGCTTTAGAAGAGGAACCCATCCATGGTCTTTATTTTCTTTAACTACTCTCTCTTTTAAACACATATTGCCAACATACCCATGAAAACATGTTCATCATCACTTGCCATCAGGGAAATGCAAATCAAAACTATAATGAGCTATCACCACACACCTGTCAGAATGGCTAAAATAAAAAACACAAGAAACAACAGGTGTTGGCAAGGATGTGGACAAAAAGGAACACTCATGCACTGTTGGTGGGAATGTAGACTGGTGCAGCCAGTGGAAAGCAGTATGGAATCTCCTCAAAAAGTTAAAAATAGAACAACTCTACATTCCAGCAATTGCACTACTGAGTATTTACCCAAAGAATACAAAGACACTCATTCAAAAGGATAATGCACCCTTATGTTTATGGCAGCATTATTTATAATAGCCAAGATATGGAAGCAGTCCAAGTGTCCGTCAATAGAAGAATGGATAATCACCTCTTCTTTTATATATATATATATGTATATATATACACATATGTATATATATACTCATATACATATATATTTTCATATATTGAAATATTTCATATATTGAAATATTGAAAATATATATATTTCTATATATATAACATCACCTCTTCTTTCTATATATATATGAAAATACATATATTTTCATATATATAAAAATATATATTTCTCTCTCTATATATATAATTACCTCTTCTTTATATATATATGGATATTATTCAACCATAAAAAAGAATGAAAGACATGAATGAAGCTAGAGAGTACTATGCTAAGTGAGATAAGTCAGAGAAAGACAAATGCCATATGATTTCACTCATCTGTGGAATTTAAGAAACAAAACAAACAAGAAAAGGGGAAAAAAAGAGAGAGAGAAAGAGAGAGGCAAACTAAGAAGCAGACTCTTAATTACAGAGAACAAACTGAAGGTTACCAGAGAGGAGGTGATGGGGATGAAGGAGGGCACTTGCTCTTATGAGCACCAGGTGTGTCTGGAAGTATTGAATCACCGTACTGTATACATGAAACTAACATAACTGTAGTCAACTAACTGGAATTAAAATAAAAACTTGAAAAAAATTCCATATACATAGTAATGTAGCATATCAAAGTTAGTAGAAGCAAACTTATATCTGAAGGATTTAATAGGGACATTTGGGAAAGGCTAAAAATCACATGCTCCCTGATTGCATGCCAGTAAATATATTTGAAAGATCATAAAGAGAGGAAAACAAATAGCTATGCCATGGAGAAGTCTGACCAGAAGCCTTACTGAAGGAAGTATGGGTAAGTATTTCTGGTGGTATCTTGATGATACCTAGCCAGCTGGAGATTTTTTTGTTCTCGTCCCTCTTGAATATTTTGACTGTGACAGAGGATATTTGAAAGAGGAAACTCTAATATTTCTTGAAAGTTTACTATATGAAAACCATTTTATGGAATGTAAGAATAGCCATGTAATCTTTATATTAGTCTCAGCAAGCAGCTATTATTATTGTTATTTTGTAGATGAGAAAAATTAAAGCTTAGGCAAGTTGAGTAGCTGGCCATTGTCATGTCCTAGAGAGCTATATTTGTCTACAGACAGAATGTCCCAGCTCTGTCCACTGCTCAGAATTTGCCTCCCTATACTGATGTCTCCCTTAATATATTTGACTTGATGGTTACATACACAACCCCAGAAGGAACGACTGAAAATGCAAAGTTTCTAGGTCCTCTGAACTGAATGGATATAAAAAGTCTTAGGAAAATCAGTTCACCTCTGCAAGCCCATTTTATTTATTTATGAAAATGGGACCTTACGCATGAAAGAACCCAAGCTGCAGGTACCATGTCAAAGGATTGAAACAAATGAGGAGTCGTAGAGACCAGTCAACTTTAATTTTCTTCTTCCTAACACCAATTATTAGAGAATTAACCAAAAAGTTAAACATTATCCTCTGTTTCCCTTTACTCTTAAACTTTTAGCTTGGAAATTTCAATGAAAAAGTTTTGGTGGTAATGGAAGGGAAACAGTTCTATTTTTAAAAACTTGATATTTTGGCTCTTGATTGAATCATCACTGTTATCCCACTGCTACCTCCTTCTTGATGTATATGCCTCTCTCCCTCTACTCCTATAGCCTGAACATGGAGTGGAATCATTTTCTGAGCAGACCCTTAAGTCCTGCCCAGTAGAGGCACCATAGTATTGTGTACAAAAAGCACTGTAGCAGAAAGCCATGAGGCCTGGATTCTGGACTCAACTCTGCCATCACTGACCTAGTCCCTAGGGAATCAGACCCTGCCTCTGGCCTTCAGTTGACTCATCTGTAAAACAAGAGGGTGGGAGAAAAATGTCTTTTTAGGCTTCTTCCAACTTTAATGTTCCTTGACCCTGAGTAAGAAGAGAGAACACTCCTCAAGGTTTGCCTTGTCTCCTCAACTAGGTCTTTCCAAGGCTTTTTGCCATGAGAACACCAACAGGATTTTCTTAAACCCCTGTCTTTCCTGCTTTCTGAGTCAAAGAGCTGTGATGTCAATACATAGGGATAAGATGCAAAATCAGTGTAGAGCATAGAGAGTGACATCTCCTATGTTACTTTATTATGACATTTTCCAGGTTATTTCACATGATTTGTTGACTTGTACTCTAAAGAGACATGAAATTTAATGGGTTCCTTTTCATAGCAAATGCTTGAGTCCCCAGTGCTACCATGGAGCATAACTCTAGGTATGAAAGATACCTCTGGACTATGCAAGCAGGGACTTGCTAGAGGGGTGAAGGTTGGGGCATCTGCTGCATGACTTTGACACTCTTGCTCATAAGCATTACAAGGAGTCAAAGGGCACAAACTGTTTAGCACTTAGCTCAGATATTTCATTATCAATTCAGAGATTTCAAATTCCAACTTCATTCCTTACTTGCCACTAGATCTCAGGCAAGGTATTCATGCTCTCTCTGTCTCATATCTCATCTGTACAAAGAAAACATTTATTCTTCCTTCACAGGATTGTTGTTGAAGATAAAATTTCATCTTTCATATAAAATGCATAGCCTAGTACACAGTAAGTATCCAAAGCATCTTAGTTAATATTATTATCCCTCAAAACACACACACACACACACATTAAGTTCAAGGAAAAGCAACATTTTGATTGTAAAATACAAAGACCATATCCTTATTGCATAAGCAAAGCAATTATGATTTTTCATTTCTTTGAATTTTCAAGCAAAACTATGGGTATAAAATTCATAGCAGGGCCAAATTGAATTTCCAGGAAAGTAATATCTGAGGAGCTTTTAAAAGAGAGAGCTTTGTTGGCTGAAAGGCATAAACACATCTTAACCTTGGAATCAGAATGTGAGCAGACAGTGTGACTGGCCCCTGACTACTTATTGATGAACTTCCACCTGCATGAAGACCAGGGTTATGCCAGCCAATTTTAACTCCATTCTATGTCTTTGTTCCCTGTTCTTTTATTTATTTTCCTTAGTGAAGATATTCCCAGGAGGAGTGTGGGAAAACTGAGCGCATTCATAGAATAAAACTATCATGGGGGCTGTGGCACTGAAGGGGTAGATCACATTGGATATGGTGGGCATGCTGCTATGTATAAGATCATCTGCTTTCATGCCAGGGTCACAAACACTACAGGGCTCAGACAGACAACACAACTAAGTAAAATGGACTGGCTTGGGACTGAGGTAAGTCAGAAAACACATATCTTCTCTAAAGAAGGCAAACATTCTGCTCCAGGCTGCTGTTGCCTTGTACACTGAGTGCCACCAGATTTTTCCATTTAAAAGAAGTTAGAAACTCTGGACTTTTATGTCAAGCTTCTCAAATTCTTAACTGATGGCAACTCATTAAAAAAAAAAAAAAA
>RCUC01121778.1:0-36065 GCA_003697995.1 Taxidea taxus jeffersonii | reverse complement strand
TCGGGTCCCACAGGGTCACAGAAAGACTGGGGGTGCCTGAGTGTGGCAGAGCTCCCAGGTATGGAAGCAGGGAAGCTGGCTGCAGAGACAGAGCTGAGGAGTGAGCTCTCAGCTCAGGGATGCCATAAACCATGATCCCCAGCACAGTCGGCCACTGCTATTTGCGCAGGAACCCCGACCAAGTGGCAGATCCCGGGAGACTCACCTTCCTGCTCTGGGAGAAACAGCATACAGGCATCTGCTGGGTTTGGAGACTCCAAACAGGGCCATGCACCAGAGATAGGAATGCTCGGTCACAGGCCGGGTGAGCACGGACTGCAGCCGGAGACCAGGGAGACGGGAGTGATTAAGCACTTTTCTCAGAAGGCACATTAAGGAGTGGTGGCCTGAGCGCTCTGCTTCTCCGGGTGGGAGATTGGGCGGCCATCATCCTCATTCCCATCCTGCAGAACTCTACGGAAAGCGTTCAGGGACCAAAACCTCCCCAGCGCGAACCGGAGCAGATTACTCAGCCTGGCCACTGGCAAGGGCGCACAATTCTGCCTCCAGCAAAGACATTTGAGATTCTCGGCAACAGGCCCCTCCTGTAGAAGATCAGCGAGAACATTCAGCCAAGACCAAGTTTACAGATCAATGCAAACTGCAAAACTCCAGAGATAGGAGAATACAGCACATAGAATTCATGGCTTTTTTTCCCCATAATTCTTTAGTCTTTCAAAGTTAAATTCTTTTAATTTTCATTATTTTTCTCGATTAAATATTTTTCTTTCCTATTTTTACCTATTTTAACTATTTTACCTTATCAATGCCTTTTTAAAGATCTTTTTGAATTTTCATTGTTATAGTCATAGTCTATCCCTTCATTGTATTTAACCTTATTTTTTGTCTACAAATAAGTTTTTCTTTCTTTAAAATCTTGGGATATGGTTTCTTCTAACAGACCAAAATATACCCTAAATCTAGTATATGGCTTTTTATAGTCTCCAGCCTGATACATTCTCTCCTTTTTTTTTCTTTCTTTTTTCAAATAACGTATCTTATGAATTCCTTTTTAAAAATCTTTTTTAATTTTCAGCTTTACAGTCATATTCTAACACTTCATTGTGTTTACCCATATATACATATATGTATATATGGGTTTTTTATATATGAGTGGGTGTGTATATACACATATATATGTGTGTATATATGTATATATATACACATATATATATACATATGTATATTCTTTTTTCTTTCTTTCTTTAAAATTTTGGGAGGCAGTTTCTTCTAACAAACCAAAATGCACCCAAAATCAAGTGTGTGGTTCTATTTTATTCACCAATCTAATCATATACTTTTTTTTCCTTTTTCTCCCCCTGGTTTTGGGTCTCTTCTAATATTGTTAGTGTATATTTTTCTGGGATCATTGTTACCCTCTTAGCATTTTGTTCTCTCATTCATCTATTCTTCTCTGGACAAAATGAGCAATGCAGAGAAACTCAGCTCAAAAAAAAAAAAGAAAAAGAAAAAGAAAGAAAGAACAAGAGGCAGTACCAGCTGCTAGGGACCTAATCAATACAGACATTAGTAAGAAGTCAGAACTGGAGCTCAGAATGACAGTTTTAAGATGCTAGCTGGGCTTGAAGAAGGCAAAGAAAATACTAGAGAATCCCTTTCTGGAGAAATAAAAGAACTAAAATTTAACCAAGTTGAAATAAAAAAAGCTATTAATGATGTGCAATTAAAAAAATGGAGGCTCTTTCTGCTAGGATAAATGAGGCAGAAGAGAGAATTAGTGATAGAGAGGACCAAATGATAGGAAATAAAGAAGCTGAGAAAAAGAGACAAACAACTACTGGATCATGAGGGGAGAATTTGAGAGATAAGTGATACCATAAGATGAAACAATATTAGAATAATTGGGATCCCAGAAGAAGAAGAAAGAGAGAGGGGGGCAGAAGGTGTATTGGAGCAAATTATAGCAGATAACTAATTTGGGGAAGGAAACAAGCATCAAAATCTAGGAGGCACAGAGAATCCCCCTCAAAATCAATAAAATAGGTCAACACCCCATCATCTAATAGTAAAACTTACAAGTCTCAGAGGAAAAAAAAAAAATCCTGAAAGCAGCTCAGGACAGGAGGTCTGTAATCTACAATGGTCAAATGGTAGAAATTGGCAGCAGACCTACCCACAGAGACCTGGCAGGCCAGAAAGGACTGGCATGATATATTCAGAGCACTAAACAAGAGAAAAATGCAGCCAAGAATATTATATCCAGCTAAACTGTCACTGAAAAATAGAAGGAGAAATAAAAGCCTTCCAGGACAAGCAAAAACTAAAATAATTTGCAAACACCAAACCAACCCTACCAGAAATATTGAAAGGGGTCCTCCAAGCAAAGAAAGAACCTAAAAGTGACAGACCAGAAAGAAACAGAAACAATACACAGTAACAGTCTTCTTATAGGCAATACAATGGCACTAAATTCATATCTTTCAATACTTACCCTGAATCTAAATGGACTAAATGCCCCAATCAAAAGACACAGAGTATCAGAATGGATTAAAAAACAAGACCCATCAATATGCTGTCTGCAAGAAACCCATTTTAGACCCAAAGACACCTCCAGATTTAAAGTGAGGGAGTGGAAAACAATTTATCATGCTAATGGACATCAAAAGAAAGCTGGGGTGACAATCCTTGTATCAGAAAAATTAGATTTTAAGCCAAAGACTATAATAAGAGATGAAGGACACTATATCATACTTAAAGGGTCTGTCCAACAAGAAGATCTAACAATTTTAAATATCTATGCCCCTAACATGGGAGCAGCCAATTATATAAACCAATTAATAACAAAATCAAAGAAATACATAAACAATAATACAATAATAGTAGGGGACTTTAATACCCCCCTCACTGAAATGGACAAATCATCTAAGCAAAAGATCAACAAGGAAATAAAGGCTTTAAATGACACACTGGACCAGATGGACACCACATATATATTCAGAACATTCCATCCCAAAGGAACAGAATACACATTCTTCTCTAGTGCACATGGAACATTCTCCAGAATAGATCACATCCTGGGTCACAAATCAGGTCTCAGCCAGTACCAAAAGATTGGGATCATTCACAGCATATTTTCAGACCACAATGCTTTGAAACTAGAACTCAACAACAAGAGGGAAGTTGGAAAGAACTCAAGTACATGGAGGCTAAAGACCATCTTACTAACGGATGAATGGGTAAACCAAAAAATAAAGAAGAATTTAAAAAAATCATGGAAACAAATGAAAATGAACCCGCAACTGTTCAAAATCTTTGGGATGTAGCAAAGGCGGTCCTGAGTATATATAGCAATACAAGCCTTTCTCAATAAACAAGAAAGGTCTCAAATATACAACCTAACCCTACACATAAAGGAGCTGGAGAAAGAACAGCAAATAAAACCTAAACCCAGCAGGAGAAGAGAGATAATAAAGATCAGGGCAGAAATCAATGAAATAGAAACCAAAAGAACAGTAGAACAGATCAATGAAATTAGGATCTGGTTCTTTGAAAGAATAAGATGATAAACTCCTGACCAGACTTATCAAAAAGAAGAGAGGAAGGACCCAAATTAATAAAATCATGAATGAAAGAGGAGCGATCACAACCAACACAAAAGAAATACAAACAATCATAAGAACATATTATGAGCAACTATATGCCAGCAAATTTGACAGTCTGGAAGAAATGGATACATTCCTAGAGATGTGTAAACTAGCAAAACTGAAACAGGAAGAAATGGAAAACCTGAACCAACCCATAACCAGTAAGGAGATTGAAGTAGTAATTAAAAATCTCTCAACAAACAAGAGCCAAGGGCCAGACAGCTTCCCAGGGGAATTCTATCAAACATTTAAAGAAGAATTAATACCTATTCTCCTGAAATTGTTCCAAAAAATAGATATGGAAGGAAAGTTCCAAACTCATTTTATGAGGCCAGCATTACCTTGATCCCAAAACCAAAGACCCCATCAAAAAGAAGAATGGCAGACCAAAATCCCTGATGAACATGGATGCAAAAATTTTCACCAAAATACTACCCAATAGGATCCAACAGTACATTAAAAGGATTATTCACCACACCCAAGTGGGACTTACTCCTGGGCTGCAAGGTTGGCACAGACCACAAAGCAATGATACAATACATTAATAAAAGAAAGAACAAGAACCATATGACACTCTCAATAGATGCTGAAAGAACATTTGACAAAGTACAGCATCCTTTCTTGATCAAAACTCTTCACAGTGTAGGGATAAAGAGTACGTACCTCAATATCATCAAAGCCATCTATGAAAGACCCACAGCAAATATCATTCTCAATGGGGAAAAACTGACAGCTTTTCCCCTAAGGTCAGGAACACGGCAGGGCTGTCCACTCTCACCACTGCAATTCAACATAGTACTAGAAGTCCTAGCCTCAGCAATCAGACAACAAAAAGAAATAAAAGGCATCTAAATCTGCAAAGAAGTGAAACTCTCACACTTTGCAGATGATGTGGTACTTTATGTGAAAACCCAAAAGACTCCACTCCAAAACTTCTAGAACTCATATAGGAATTAAGTAAAGTGTCAGAATATAAAATCAATGCACAAAAATCAGTTGCAGTTCTATACACCAACAGCAAGACAGACGAAAGAGAAATTGAGGAGTCTATCCCATTTACAATTGCACCCCAAACCATAAGATACCCAGGAATAAACCTAACCAAAGAGGCAAAGAGTCTGTACTCAGAATACTATAAAGTACTCATGAAAGAAATTGAGGAAGACACAAATGGAAAAGCATTCCATGCTCATGGATTGGAAGAACAAATATCGTGAAAATGCCTATGCTACCTAGAGAAATCTACACATTTAAGGCAATCTCTATCAAAATAACATCAGCTTTTTTCACAGAAATGAAACAAACAATCCTAAAATTAATATGGAACCAGAAAAGGGCCTGAATAGCCAGAGGAATTTTGAAAAAGAAAACCAAAGTTGGTGGCATCACAATTCCAGACTTCAAGCTCTATTACAAAGCTGTAATCATCAAGATGGTATGTTACTGGCACAAAAACAAACACACAGATCAATGAAACAAAATAGAGACCCCAGAAATGGACCCTCAACTCTATGGTCAACTAATCTTCCACAAAGCAATAAATAATGTCCAATGGAAAAAAGACAGTCTCTTCAACAAATGGTATTGGGAAAATTGGACAGCCACATGCAGAAGAATGAAACTGCATTCTGAAACCATTTCCTTACACCACACACAAAAATAGAAACAAAATGGATGAAAGATCTCAATGTGAGACAGGAATCCATCAAAATCCTTGAGGAGAACACAGGCAGCAACCTCTTCAACCTCAGCCACAGCAACTTCTTCCTAGAATCATCGCCAAAGGCAAGGGAAGCAAGGGCAAAAATGAACTATTGGGACTTCATCAAGATCAAAAGCTTTTGCACAGCAAAGGAAAGAGTCAACAAAACCAAAAGACAAGTGACAGAATGGGAGAAGTTATTTGCAAATGACATATCAGATAAAGGGATAGTATCCAAAATCCATAAAGAACTCATCAAATTCAACACCCAAAGAAGAAATAATCCAATCAAGAAATGGGCAGAAGGCATGAACGGACATTTCTGCAAAGAAGACACCCAAATGGCCAAAAGACGAAGTGCTCCACATCACTGGGCATCAGGAAAATACAAATCAAAACTGCAGTGAGATACCACCTCATACCAGTCAGAATGGCTAAAATTAACAAGTCAGAAAATGACAGGTATTGGCGAGGATGCGGAGAAAGGGGAACCCTTCTACATTGTTGGTGGGAATGCAAGCTGGTGCTGCCACTCTGGAAAACAACATGGAGGTTCCTCAAAAAGTTGAAAATAGAGCTACCCTACGACCCAGAAATTGTATTACTGGATATTTACCCTAAAGATACAAATGTACAAAAAAAAAAAAAAAGATACAAATGTAGTGATCCAAAGGAGCACATACACCCAAATTTTTACAGCAGCAATGTCCACAATAGCCATACTATTGAAAGAGCCTAGATGTCCTTAAACTGCATAATGGATAAACAAGAGTGGTATATACACACACACACACACACACACACACATACACACACACACACAACGGAATACTATGCAGCCATCAAAAAAAAACAAATCTTGCCATTTGTAATGACATGCATGGAACTAGAGGGTATTATGTTAAGCAAAATAGGTCAATCAGAAAGACAATTATCATATGATCTCACCAATATGAGGAATCTGAGAAACAAGACAGAAGATCATAGGGAAAGGGAGGGAAAAATGACACACGATGAATCCAGAGAGGGAGACAAAACATAAGAGACGCTTAATCTCAGGAAACAAACTGAGGTTGCTGATGTGGAGGGGAGAGGGGTAGGAGAGATAGAGTAGCTGGGTGATGGACATTGGGGAGGGTATGTGCTATCATGAGTGCTGTGCATTGTGTAAGAAGATGAATCACAGACCTGTACCCCAGAAACAAACAACACATTATATGTTAATTTAAAAAAGAAGAAGAAAAGAAAAAAAAAAAATAGCTGGAGCCCCCCCGCCCTTTAGATTGGGCCCATAAGTGTAAAGGCAGAAATGAAGCCGAAGAGCTGGCAAGAGGGATTTCCCCATGGAGGTTCTGGCTCTCATTCTGCATCAGTTACACTGGCCAGCAGCACCACAATGGCATGGAGGGCCAACCAGGGTCACCGGCACCGCCCACCTGATTAGGGGTGTGGCACCATCTTGGAGACTCCAGCTCAGGTGGCTCCTCCCCATCTGAAATGACCCAGGAGGAATTTGTTTCTTGCCTGGCACCAAGTGACCCTATCCCTCTTCCCTCCCTGCTGGTGACTGTCCTATGTACAAGAGGGGAGAGAACACCACCAAGACCCACACAGTGGCTCTGGGCAGTCCTTCCTGACCAGGAGACAGCATCTGATACATTCTAGAGATGGGGTTGGTGACAGTAGTAAAGGGGAAGGCAAAGAAGAGGCATCACTAATCTCTTTCCTCCGGTTTTGGAAATACAAGATAGCATGCAATCTTCCACACACTGTGTGAAACCTGCTACAGATAATAATCAGCACACTGGCAATCATGATATCTGCCCTGTACCCATTTCCCATGACAGAAATGCTCCTAAACAGAGAAGTGAGCATGGAATCAGGCTGGCCCAACTCTCTGACCACAGTTAATAGTCCATCGGTGTTCCCCGTGGAGTTTTGTTTACCGACCTCAGGGGAGAGATGCCTTCTCTCCTCTGTGCATTCTAAGCGCGGTGAGTATTGGCCCACAGTGTGTGTAGCAATGTTCCCCACAGTACGGAGAAGATAATCCTAAGACCAACCCCACCCTGCCTTCCTGGTATTAGGTTAGTAGGAACCAATTTATTTTGTTTTTCTTTTTATTTGTTTGATTAAGCTCTTTTGCAACTTAATGAGTTGCTGACTTACCCAAGTACAAGTAAAAGAGCTACGGAATCTCCAAATGCAGGCTGTGACCTTGACCCCAGTTTGATGACAGGATGCCAGATATCATGAGCCAAGTGCTCTTGTTTAGAAGGAAAATGCTCTTCTTACTAGAGTTCTTAAAAGTTAACTCTTTGAAGAGTTCTGAAGGACTGGCTGGAAGCACATCACTTACGTCCTCAGACTCTTCTACACTGAATGCCTTCTGTTGTCAACCGCTTTGAGGCACCATGTTGAAGGTGCGTCTCCACGTATTGGAAATTCATTAGCCTTTTGATTAGATTTTGATCACTAGCATTTTGATTAGCCTTTGCATTTGGCCCTTCCACAGGCGGTGAGCACTGGCCTACATAAGCCTCTCCTTCCCTGTGAACCCTGGCTTGCGTGGACCTGTCAATAGATCTTGCCCATCAGAGCCTGCCTGGTGGGGGACACAGAAAAATCAGGAGCCTAGTCAGTCCCCACGCGAACAGTATCCAAACAAATGATGGCAACCTTCTGGGTCTCTGTTTCTTCCCCTATCAACAGAGGGTGCTGGACTGAAGGACACAAACTCCTTTTAATTCTATGAGTCTATTATGTTTCAATATGATTTGTAAACTTAAAGTCTTGGCATTTGGCGCGAAATCAAGGAGCAGAAAATTGGTATGCTGAGCTCTTCCACCTGAGCAAACACTACGCCCACGAAGTATAAATTCCCACCAGCAGGGAAACAATAGGACCACCCTTGGAGTGAAAGAGGTGACTGTTCAATCGTCATGGGCCTCCGGGGAGGATGGGGGGAGACCTTTCTCAGCAGCAAGTAAGACTACCGCTGCCAGATGTCAGGATCACTGAAACCAAAGGGAAACGGGAGCCCAAAATAGAATTTTACATGTAACATCAGCACCTCATCAAGGAACAAAGTTCGCATGGTGGATTAGATAGAACTACTTTTTTTTTTTTTTTTTTTTTTGGAGTACTCTTCAGTCTCATTGTTATATTTTGTGATGTGGGGAGAAAAGTGGTAAGAAAATTGGGAAGTATTAGGAAAAGAGGTCGTGTACACATGAAAATCAACTTGGCTGAGTACAGAATTCTTTTAGATGCTTCTCCCAAGTGTTCTGACCATGCTACGAAGAGGTCAGAAGTCAGGCTGGTATTTGTTCTCCCATCAATAACGTGTTTGGGAGGTTAATCATTTCCTACCTGGATACTTGCAGCATTTCTGGGTTTTGTCCTTGTAATTAAAAAAAAAAAGTCATTAGTATGTGTCTAGGTGTGGGTCTTTTGAGATTGATTTTCTCTGAAATATGTAAGCCTGTTCAGTCTATGTACTCTGGTCTCTTTCCAGCTTGGAAATGTTTTCCTCAGTAAAGTTATTATCCCTTCTGTTTCTATTCTGGAGTTTTCCTAAGTAATACTATACTTCTTAAATTGGATTCTCATTCTCTTTCTCAGTAGCTCTTTTCTCAGTAATTCTTTGGCCATGTCATTCCTAATTCAATGTTCTTTTCCCATACATCCCAGTAGACTTTGCAGGATTAACCTCCAAACCACTGATTCCATCATCTACACTGTCAGTTTTGCTGATTTCCACATCCACGACGATGGCATTTAATTCTTCTACTGCATTTTGGCCATATGTTCTTATCTATCTCATCTCTCTTCATAGCTCATTTTTTAAAGATTTTATTTATTTATTCGTTTATTTATTTGATAGAGACACATCAAGAGAGGGAATACAAGCAGAGGGAGTGGGCGAGGGAGAAGCAGGCTGCCCACTGAGCAGGAAGCCCAGTGCGAGGCTCGATCCCAGGACCCTGGGATCATGACCTGAGCCGAAGGCAGAGGCTTAATGACTGAGCCACCCAGGCACCCCCATAACTCATTTTTTAAAAGATTTTATTTATTTGACAGAGAGAGAAAGAAAGAGAGATGGGGAGAGCAAGCACATAAATAGAGGGAGGAGCAGAGGGACAGGGAGAGGGACAGGCTCCCTGCTGAGCAGAGGGCCCGACTCGGGACTCACCCAGGACCCTGGGATCACTACCAGAGTTGAAGGCATACACCCAATCAACTCACCCACCCAGGCACCCCTCTTCATAGCTAATCTTGCTGACTTTTTTTAAGACCTGATTTTTTTTTTTTAAGAAAAGTTCCAGGTTTACAATAAAATCAAGAAAAAGATGCAGAGATTTCCAAAATACCCCTTGCCTCCACGCCCGCACAGCCTCCCTCATGATTCATACCGCTCACCAGAAGGGTACATTTTTCCCCAGGATGAAGCAACACTGACACATCATAAACCCCCCGGGGTCCATAGAGTGTTCACCTTAGGGCTCACTCTTACTGTTTTACACTCTATGGGTTTCGATCAAATATATATATAGCGACCAATATCCATCATTAGAATACCATATAGAGTATTTTCACTACCCTTAAAAATCCTCTGTGCTCTGCCCTGTATCTCCCACCACCTCGTTCTGGCAACCTTTGACCCTTCCACTGCTTCCTAATTGTGCCTTTTCCAGACCATCACTGGGTACGTGGCCCTTTCAGATGGGCATCTTTCACAGAGAAATATGCATTTTAGGTCCTGCCGTGTCTTCTCATGGAGCGATAGCTCATTTCTTTTTAGTGCTAAATAATACCCTGTTTTCTGTATGTGCCTCAGTTTATCTGTTCACCTACCAAGGACATGGTGCTTGCTTCCAAGTTTTGGCAATTGTGAATAAAACTGTTGTTAAAATCCATGTTCAGACTTTCATGCAGACCTAAGTTTTTAACTCCTTTGGGTAAAGACCAAGAAGCATATGGTAAGAGAATGTCCAGTTTTGCAAGAAACCATCTTGCTCTTGTCTTAGAAATCAGTGGGTAATTCCTTACCTCTGATAGGCAGCTGGGAATATAAGGGGCTTCTGTAAAGCTAGTGGATAAACACTACGGCAAGTTATTAATCCAAGCACTTAAACGTTGTTCACTTTTCAAAATGTGTGCTAAACTTTACAAAACGTTTACTACAAAAAAATTATTATATGGCAGAACTACCTAACAAAACAATGAACTATATGGGATAAATTCACATATTCCTCAATAAACTTTTCTTAATTAAAAAAGAAAAGGAAACACCTCTCTAGCTTTTCATCTGAATCTTTTCTCTGTGTGTGGTTTTCGGTTATTCATAAAGACCATGTCTTCTAGTCAAAGATAATCTTAAATTTCTCTTTTGTTTCCCATGGTAAGCCCATTTTGGAAGTCAGCTCCTTTTCAGTCTTTAGAAATACCCCTTTCTGTTTTTCGTAAGCTACATCTTAGTTGTTCCTATTCAGGAGCCTCAAATAAGGGGGTACTCAGCAAACTAGTGATGCTTTTGGAATATTTACCATATTTCTGATAGTTTATAAATATATAAGCATATAAATTTGGGCTTTATTCTCATATGTCCCAACACATTACACCATAGAGAAAGGTAGTCCCCCTTTTTCCCCCCTGATGTCCTGGCTCTGTTAGCCATAAGGAGGTGCCAACAGCTCCTTCACACTTCTGGAGCCCCTGAAGAAATTGCCCTGTATGAGGCATCGTTTGGGAATTCTGGGTCCATGCAGAAGCATCCAGAACTACTCAAGAGTGGGGGAGATTTAGAACCTGCTTCTTGAATGGGTTTGCTGAAAGTTCCAGCCCAGAAAGGGGGTGAATTCCCTGTGAGCTGTGGGATCTGAAGTTTCTGCAGGTGATAGAAAATGACTCCCTGTTTACATGAAAGAAGCTTAGGTCTGGGACACATGAGCTTCACAGCAGGCCTGCTATGTGGGCAGTAGCTCTGGTGAGCAGTGAAGACCAGGCTTCTACAGAGGCTCAGCAGCAGAAGGAGCAGCATCAAGGGCAGTGACCAGAGTTTAAGAACAAAGGGCTTGTTCCCAGTTTGGGGGTCTACATAAGCCAACTGATATTAAGTTTCTCACTGGCTGTGGTAAGTGGAGTGTTCAGATCCAAATTTTATTGCATTACAAATAATCAAGAAATGTGACTTTCATTGCACTTGGGTACTGTGGAAGAAGTCATCCTGATGGCACATGAAGCATTCCCGGGAAACCTCAGAGTAATCCTGCCAGGCAGTATTCCCATGTTACAGGACGGAAACAAAGGTGCAAAGTCGGGAATAGCTTTCCCGAGGTCCACAGCCCATGGTGCAGAATTAGTATTCAAAGCCAGGACCACCAGATGGCCAAGGTCTTAACCCCTGTATGTCATTACTCCAGGCTTTGAGCATTATGTGAGTCTATCTTTTTTTGTGTGTCTTCCTGGAATTTCAACAGGAAGTTAAAATGCAAACTTCCTTGTATATTTTGTAATATACTTCTTCTTATAGCATTTGGACTTCGGATTGTCCTTGAAAGTTGATGGAAAATGCTGATTTATAAGAAAGAGAAAAGCTTACTTACTAATCTTAGAAGAGAGAAATTTCTAGATTTTACCAATTAAGGGGCAATACCAAAAAAAGAAAGAAGGAAGAAGGAAAAAGAAAGTCAAAATCAGGGAAGAAAGGAGAAGTTACTGCACTGTTGGGAGCAATGAGCCTTGAGAAAGATAGGAGGTAACAGACCCTACATTTAAGGGGACTTTGCATTTGAAGATGACTGAAGAATTCACAGAAGAAAATAGCGATGCCAAATATCTTTGCTAAGGTTTAATACATAGCTGTATCAATTTCCAAGGCTTAGATGGAAGCAATGTCAGAGTTGGGCTCTGTATATTTTATAGTCCTGGCTACTCACCAAGTAAGACTCATACTAATAGTTAGTTATCAGGTTGTTGTTTTTAGTGAAGTGTAATTTTATAACAAACCTGAGTAGCGTTTATAACAAATGCTCTATTGTCCTCTGCACTGTTTTCTGCTGTAGGTGAAATAACCATGTTAGACGATGGGACCACTGGGCCCTCCGAAATGTGTGCTCCTTGAGAGCACAGGCAAGGCAAGGGACAGAGAAGGAATATTCCCCATATAGGATGACCTCCTAGCTTTAAATGCTCACTTTCTAGCTCCCAAATGGCCCATGGCTGCATGTAGAAAAGTTGTTACCATGAGTTTCATGAAGGAAAAATGCAGTCTTTAAGTCCCAATTCTCTAGAGGATATCAAATGATCCTAAGGAAAACCACGAAAGCAGGTCAGCCTCTGACTCTAAATTTCAAAGAACAAGGGGAGTGGTGGAAAATTCAAGGTTGCTAGAGAATGTGGTGATGTACAGTCAGAAATCATTGTACATAAATATTTAGTATTTTTCCTCATCCCTCAAGTGAGTCATTGTTTTCTTATTACAAATCATATCGTTGCCCGTTTCTAAGAGTGCTAGCCAGGCAGTTTTGTAAATAGTAGGACGAAACTGGCTAATATACAGTTGCTTACACAAAACCCAAAGTGCCTGCACTATCCAAGAAATCTGATTCCAGAGGCAGGCGGCAGAAACAGCTCGGACCTAAGGTATAAGGCACACCGTGGCCAAGTGGGCTGTCACAATCCGACACACAGCGTGGTATGCTGTTCACCTCCAAAAAAATGCATGCCACTTGTCATGAAATTCTGGATGTTATACCTTGGATCATATGTATGTAGTTACATGTTTAAATATAATTTATGAACCTACCAGTCTTGAGCAGGAGATGAATGAGCAAAGAATATAAATATACACAGAGTTCTGCCTAATTCCTTTAAGACTGGCAAAGTTATCCCCTCCTTCCCAGCCTCGGCACCTTCTCTCTGACCAGCCACCACTTAGTATCATTTAAGTCGATAATATGGGTAATGAAGTCCCCATTCATAATGCGAATTGGTTGTGTACTTTGAGATTCAAAACTAAAGCAAAAGATGAGGTACGTAGCTATTTTCACCCAGGCACAGAGCATATGATTTATTAGTAAAAATTCTCATATGGCTTTTTTTTGGTAAGAGGATATATAATTTGCCCCCAAATCCACAAACCAAGACCTTATTAGGATTATTTAATTCTCATTTTTCCCCAGTAGTGGGAATGAAAAATCAACACTGCTCTTTCTAAAAACAATTTGGCAATATAAATCAAGTCTGAAGAATGTCTGTACTCATGGTCTGTACTCTGGGAAATAGGGCTATAGGAAATAACCAGGATGTGGACAAAGATTTAAATACAAAGATGCCTATCAAAGTCTATTAAAAACAGAGAAAATTGAGGGGGAGGAAAAATCTAAGTGTCCCAAAATAAGAACATAGTTAAAGTATGATCTTTGTATGAAAGAATATTATGCAGCACTTGAAAAGCATGTCAGAAAAAATATGACAATATTAATATACTCAAAGGGAGAAGCAGTCATGAGTAAAAAAATGAAGACATTATACCGTCTTATACTATGATCCTGATAATATAATCCTTATGTATTGAATCAATACTGAAAGAAAGATTGTGAATTATATTGGTCATTATTGCTGAGTGGTGCTGAATCTATTTTCTTTTTTTATATACTTTTTTGTATTTTGCACAATGTCTACAATGATCTTATATTAGTTTTGTAATCATAAAAAATAATAAGGTATCATATCGGCACAGGAGGTATGAAGCTGTGGAAGCTTCTCTACATACGTAGCTTTTAGAATAGTGGTACATGGAAAGAGACTCTTAAGGACAGAGAACAAACTGAGGGTTGCTGTAGGGGAGGTGAGAGGGGGATGGGCTAAATGGGGGTTGGGGATTATTAAGCAAGGCCCTTGTAGTGATGCGCACTGGGTGTTAAACGTAGGTGATGAATCACTAAATTCTACTCCTGAAACCAATATTATACTGTATGTTAACTCACTAGAATTTAAATAAAAATTTGGAAGAAAAACAAAACAATAAAATAAAATACTTAAATTAAAAAGTGGTACAGTAACCTCAGTTGGGAACTCAAAAGCCCTCAACAGTGGGGGAAATGCCCTAATGGGCTCCAGGAGCTTTGATGGGTACTCAAGGTCTTCTCCCAAGCCAAGGACACATTCTCCATAGACAAGAGGCTCATGAACACCCTCCATTAGTATGCATATGCCTGTCCCATAAAATGTGACCTGGCAAGTCATTTTCAGTCCAATCTGAAAGAGGGGCAGAGGGCCCCAGGTAACATAAGGCGCCCAGAACATGTCTGAAGCTCTGACAGGTGCAAATGATTCCACTTGTCTAAATATAAATTCACTTAGGCAGTTTGGAAACAGTCTTTCCCACTTTCTATTCTGATCAGGCAAAAGAATGTTCTCTTCTTTAGTTCTGACTCTTGATGCTGGTTATTTATACTTAGATGCACGGTACAATAATTGTTATTCAAAGAGAAGGAAAGTTAGAACGCTAAAAAGAAAAAAAAATGTTTTCTTTCAAAACCTAGAATGAAGTTAAGACCAAGGCTTGGGCTGTTTCTGAAGTGTGTTCAGTTGAGAAAGAGATTAAGATTTTAATAATATTTTTTCAAACTTTCTGGAGGAACAAAAAGCTGGTGTTAACACATAGATAAAGAAACATTGTCTAATATTTAAGCTAGAAAAAAGACTTAATTCTTAATCAGTAGAGTGGAAATTCTTTGGAGGGACATATAGAACTCTGCTCCTAAACTCTGACTCCCCCTTCAGGGTCCTGCTCAACGCTCACTTCCCTAGAAGCCTCCGCTGACCTTCTTCATTTCCCACCTCACCTCCACGACCACACATGCGCAGTCCCCCTCTTGGCTCCCGAATTACAGAGGATTACCCTTTACACATTTATCCTATGTCGTTATTCATGAACCTAAGAGCTTCTTGAGAGTAAGATTATATTGCACTGATTTTCTGCTTTCAGGACCCCAGTTTACAGTAGTTACTCAATAGTGTGTTGTTAAATGAAAAAACAAACGTAGAAAAAGAGAGGATTGAAGAAGTCACAGATGAGCCCAAGTGCAAGGAAGATAGCCAGCCACCAAATAGTCACTTATAGACACCAAAAACAAGGTTTATGAGAAAACGAAAATTAGCTTTGCTTAGCTACTGCTGGGTTTTTGGTTTATTTGTGTGGGAAGGGTTGGCTTACTAAATGAAATTAAGACTTAAATTCAATGCCAGATATTATAAAAAGATTTGGTATGCGTTGACTGAAAAGTTGACACTTTAAGTTTTTACTTTTTTCCGCTAAAAATGAGGGTAAAGCAAGATCGTATAGAACTAAGGGCCAGCCCAGATCTCAGGTTCCAGGGCCTTGGACCTGCTGAGTTCAGCTGGAACAGTCCTCCAGACCTCACATCCCAACTCTATTCTGATTGCTAAGGAGACTGTGCTTGCTTCAAACTCACAGACGCCACACTCCTGCCTACCAAGACTGTGGTGAGCCACAACTAAGTTTAGCCCCACTCTCCTGCTCTGAAATAGTCTCTAAACCACAGGGGGAAATGATTACCCATGGTTTCCTAGAGCTATGTAAGGAAGATGCTTCCAAACCTTAATGCTATAAGGTTGTATTTACTTGCCCCAGCTCCTTCCTGGTTTGGCTCAGACCACCCTTTGCCTGAATTCATTTTGCAATACCAGTTGGCTCTTCATCTCTGCTCACTCCTCTAGCATGCTCACCACACTTGAGAAATGTAGCCAACACTTGGCTTCAAAAACCAACCTACTCATCAGCTAATAAAAGGGGTTTAGAGTTGACAAATGGAATATTGAATAGAAACCTTATTTGCCAACTGCCTACCAATAGCTGATTTCAGAGGTGGTCCTTATCAGATATTCCCATCAAAAGAGAAGGAAGAGGACTGATAATTTCCCTTCGGACAGAGAGACGGTGTCGTGAGCTAAAGGCCTGTATTGGATCAAGGCAACCTACCAGTGTTTTAATTTTACATTTCTAGTAAAATTAGGATTTGCTTTCATATCCCTGAAAAGCAGAAAATCCCAAATGCCATGTTCAACATAATGAATTGTCCTAAAGCTAAATATATCCAATGTGAAGGAATGGCATTTACTCTGAATTATGTTCGTTGTTTTGTTTTTATTGTTGCTAAAGAATATTTTTTTAAAACATAAAAGGTTGGTGACAGAAGATGGTAATTTTAACGTCCTGGCACTTTTAAAAAATGTTTTTTAAGTTTTATTTATTTATTTATTTGACACAGAGAGAGATCATAAGTAGGCAGAGAGGTAGGCAGAGAGAGGGGGAAGCAGGCTCCCCTCCAAGCAGAGAGCCAGACACAGGGCTCTATTCCAGGACCCTGAGATCATGACCTGGGCCAAAGACAGAGGCTTAAAACCACTGAGCCACCCAGGCACCCCACATCTTGGCATTTTAACAAGCTGCCAACCCTCTGTCAATTTTCAAAATTCATTAAAACTAGAAAACTAGGGGCATCTGGATGGCTCACTGGGTTAAGCCTCTGCCTTTGACTCAGGTCATGATCTGGCCGTCCTGGGATCCAGCCCCCTATTGAGCTCTCTGCTCAGCAGGGAGCCTGCTTCCCCCTCTCTTTCTGCCTGCCTCTCTGCCTACTTGTGCTCTCTCTCTGTGTGTCAAATAAATAAATAAAACCTTAAAAAAAAAAAAGACAAACTAGAAAACTAGGATGCTCATCCCTAAAGTGACTAGCTCAGAGATGAGCACCAAGGAGATTAATATATGATTATGTGAATATGTATTTAAAGTGATCTCATCTGAGAGGGAGGAGTTGGGCTCTTTTGGGTTTATCATTCTCTACAGACCTCAAGGTGTATCACAGAGATCGTAGGGGCCCTGCAGGTACAGGTAGTTGTGGCAGATTCAAGTCAGGTAATTTCCTCTTAAATATACCTACCTATATACCTAAATATGTGGTACTCTGTGATGGCCCCAGTAACAGCTTTTTTTTTTTTCTTCTTAAGGTTTTACTTACTTGTTTATTTATTTGAAAAAGAACGAGAGTGAGAGAGCACAAGGTCGGGGGGACCAGCTGAGGAAGAGGGAGAAGCAGGATCCTGGCTGAGCAGAGACCCCATGGAGGTGGGGGGGGGGCATCCCAGGACCCTGGGGTCATGATCTGAGCCAAAGGCTGAGGCTAACCGACTGAGCCACCCAGCCACGCACCACCCCCTTCCCCGTAACAACTTTATAAGACCATGTTACTGTATGGCTTTCACAGTAACACCTGGACCCTCTCTGACGAGCACAGAGCCAACATCAGTAATTACTTATTTTCGGCACTATCATTAGCTGGAGCTACCCATCCCAGAGAGCCTCCACCTAACACGGAGGCAAACAGCACTTGGCACTCTCCAGGGGCTTCTCCGGGATTGGCATGTGATGGGGAAATTAACGGTCATGGGTGAAGCCCTTGGCTAAAGCGCACGATGAAGGTGGACGGCTGGACAGCGTGGATGCAACCGCAACTACTACTGCGGCTGTGGGATGCTTTGCCCGGCCAGGACTTTGCTTGGGAAGAGGGCACTTGGCAAGCTGCCCGCGTGCCAGTCTTCTTGCTGTAACGGGACGCTCTTCTGTAGGAAAGTGCCTCTGCCCCCTGGCGCGCGTCCCCACGCGTCTGATGAAACAGTGACCCCACTGCCCCCTTCCCAGCCCCTGGACGGCAGCCCTATCACTCCCGGCGCGCAGCCAATCACGTGGCGAAGCGGTGCTCTCCAAGACCGCGGCTCCACGGCCATTGGTCGACGGCTCGCGTCCCGAGCGCGCCCATTGGCCGTGGGGGGCGTTCACGTGGAAGGGGTTCCGGGATGGCTTCCCAAGTGGGGAGAGGTGCTGGAAAGTTAAAGGGAGCAGCGCGGAGGCTGGGAGCCTGAGCCTGGGTGACCCGCCACGGGGAGGAGGCGAGCGGGCTGCTCTCGCGCATGGACGGATGCGTCTGCCCGCCAAGGGCGCGGACCTGAGTCCCGGCCCCTGCTCCTGCCGTCGCCGCCACTGCCACCCCCGCGCGGATGCTGCCGCGGGCTGGCGCCTCTGGACATCAGGGCTTATGAGCTGCACCAGGTACGTCCGTCCCCAAGCCCTCGAGTCCCAGTGCAGGGCCGAGAAACGGCGGCGAGGGGCGCGCAGTGGAGACCTTCTTTGACTCCTGTCACCTGCACGTTCACCGCCCAACTTGCAGTCCCCCCCCCCCCGGGGGTGGACCACTCCAGACGGGGCTGAGGAGGCGGTTGCTTCCAGGTGGGAAGAGCAATCCAGGGACCCGAGGTGGGATGGAGCCTGGCTGGATCCACGTGTTCCGCTTTAGTGCGGGTCTGGCCGCCAGAGGTAGTTGGCGGTGGCTGGGGCTGGGACTGTTGTACCGAGTTCGAACCTGAGACAAGGCGCTTCCCGCCTGGGACCCGACACTTCCCGAGGGTGTCCCCGAAGTTGGGCGGTGGGACCTGGAGTACAAGGAAAAGTAGCCTCGACTTCCCCCGGGTCTTGGGTTCCCCGTAATAAGCAAGGAAATACACTTGGGAGTCTCTCAGGTCGCCGAGGTCGATGGGGTACGGAGCCAGCCCCGGTTCGCGGTCTTCGGTCCCCAGGCAGGGGCTGTCCCGGGCCGGCGGGGGCGAAGCTGCCGCGCGGGGACGCTCGCGCCGCGCGGCTGGGACCGGGGTTGCCCTGCCACCCCGCCCTGGTGTGATAACTTGGGCTCCTCCTCCTGGTCCTCCTCCCCCTGCGGGTCGTGTCTCCCGGAACGGAGCGCCAGCCCTGCCTCCCGGACACACGACGCTCACGTAGTCCGGTGGCAGGAGCTTCCCCTGCCACCTCCCTCCAGGCTCTCCGATGCAGCGAGCCAGCTGGAGAGGGGGCTTCCCCACGGCCCAAAAGGTGGGTGCGGGACAAGGCACAAGGGGCTTACGGAGCTCACGGAGTGGAAGGGGGGTTGGGGTGCAGGCTGGTTGGACCGAGGCGGGCAGGGTAGCATTGACCTGTGGGATCTTCCAAATCTGGAAGCCCGGGCCAGCCTCCTGCCCTCCTACCCCGTGCCCTGTTCATGCCACTTTTTTTGAACCAGAAAAGTGGGCGTGGAGGGGACTTGCTGGCCAAAGAGAGTGAATAGGGCCTGGAACGACATACCAGAAGAGTTGGCTGGCCGCCCCCCGCCCCTCGCCTCAGGTATTGTTTACTGCGGAAGAGGAGAAAACTTAGGACAGACTTGACTTGAAGACTTGGAGAGTTGCCGGAAGGTGGTGGAGCCCGTGGTCTGTGTGGCCAGGCCTCCCTGGGAGACGTGGGGTCTGGGAGAAGAGAAGTTAGGGCTTTGAGCAGGGGTGGGGAGAAGAGGAAATGGTTCATATGGTGGGGTTGTCCAGCAGCCAAGACTTAAGTGAAGACAGCCTGTGGACTCCCCACAAAAGTAAAGTAGAGGTATTTAGGGAGAAGTGAGAGGGAAGAGAAGTTAGTGGGCATTGTTATCAACCCCGAGTGGAAGCTAGAAGGGACTTCCAAGGAGAAGGCCTAAGCCCAGAAAGATTTGGTCAGTGACTTGCTCGAAGTGGCACAGCTAGGGGGAGGCCTTCCTTGGCTAGTGCTCTGTGTTTCATGTTGGGCATTGTTCCGTGGCAGGTACTGTAATAAGCAGTGTGTGTGTGTGTGTGTGTGTGTGTGCACGTGCGTGTATCTCAGATGCTTTAGATGGTGGTGACAGGACAGAAGAGCGCAAATGAATTTTAAGGCTGTGAATAAGGGCCCAGTGGTCAGAGGACAAAGGAAAACATGTCAACTTTATTTATACTGGGTCAGCCAGACCTTTTGGGAGGGAGTAAAGCAATGCCAAAGAGTGGATGGACAGGTCTGTTAAAAAGTGTAACCTGGTCATCTAGGTGTGAATGCTTACCTAGTGTCATGCTGGTGTTCCTGGTGGGTTCTTGGTGCATCCGATTTTTCTGTCTTTTCCTGTAAGAGTATAAGAATGGAGGGGGGGGAAATGTCTTGGGCTCGAAACCAAAAAAAGATTTACTTCTATAAAAGGCACAGCCAAAAGCCAATAGCTCCACTGCCTGAAACTGTGAAGGTCATGTGCTTATTTTCTATACAAGTCTATTGTTTCTCCAGAAACACCACCATAACCTGACAAGCTGTCTTGCGAAGGTGTGTTGTCACTAGTGGAACAGGGAAAGTATTATGCAAAACTATCCCTGTTCACTTCGGTTTTCATGGAGTGCTAGGGTTTACCCTCTTTTGACCAGGAACACTGAAATCCACCGTTAGGCACGCCCCATTCGCTCAGGGGCAAAAATGATCTCCTAGGCATCTATTTGGAAGTCAAGTTTTTGAGACTCTGAATAACACTCACTCATACTCTCATGATCTGGTCGTGCAGCGAACCGCTATCAAATCCTGCGTCATACTGTGCTGGTTCAAATATGGGTCCATGTCTTCTCCTTTTGGCTTTTTCCCTGGCCAACCTTGGTGACTCATACTCCTCGGCCTGGGAAGCGGCGGAGCAGCCAGGAGAACATGTCAGGAGAGGGAGGCCCGAGGTGCAGCCTATGCCCACCATGTTGGCACTGATCATTTTTATGTCATTTTTTGGATAAAACACCTCTCCAGGTGCCTCGGAAACTTACCTTGTCCATCTCCATTGCTGGGAGTACTTCTGGGGGATGACAATCCCTGTCCCAGCCCACTGGGAAATTCCCGAGCAGAAGGCCAGGAAGGCCTACATCAAATCAGCATTTGGTACCCTGATTCTTGTAGAAGGATCTGGTTCGTCAAAGCTGGAATCTACCCTTGAGAATAGGCAAGTGGCCAACAGTCAGATCGTCCCCTGATTGAGGCCACTGAGGTTCATGTCCTCACTTCCAATTATGGTGTCACTTAAATAGGGAAGGGATTCTGGGCAGTGGTTGCTTAGCAGTGCCCCTGAGGCTGAAGCCCTCTTGGTAACCCTTCGGCACCAAGTAGTGAACTTTTTGCCTTTCGTGGAAGAATGTTGCAAAACCAACAAGGCTCTAAAGAGTGCCAGTGGAGTTGTTGAGTTAGCCGGTTCTGACCAGAACCTCACCTTCCAACCCCCAGCTCTGCTGGTTCTGATAGTCCGGGGATAAAAGAAAGGGATCTCAGGGCCAAAAGGACACGCACTGGGTCCAAACAGTGAAACCTGAAACTTGGCTAAGGTTTCAACTACGTCTTTTTCATCCATAAGATTAAAAGCCCAGAGTGACTATAGTTAACTACAAGTGAGCAGATTCTTCCACTGATCAGCTTGTTTTAGAATTCTCTTTCCACAGTATCTTGAGAGTTTCCCAATCTTTTTCTAATGCGCTGTTTGAACGGTGTGTGGGGAAGCACGGATGAGGTGCGGGAAAGCACGTACTGTGAGGTTGGTTTGCCGTCTTGAAGGGATGGAGAAGAGGTTGGAGAACTTGCGGTTGACCTTGTGCTGAGTCAGGCAAGGAGGAAGGGCTGTAGGGTCAGAGGAGGAACCCAGCCGCCCTCAGTTCACGCCCACCTCATCAAGGGTAGGCAGAGGGGGCGGGGCTGAGTTGCAAGGCTTTGCCCACTTTGGGGGTATTTTGAATCCACATTTAATTAAAAAATAATAATAATAACTACCTGTGTTAACATTAGAGCTGAAAGCATAATTCCAGTGCATTCTAAGGAAGTTTTGCAGTGGACAGGGGGAAAGTAAAACTCAAGTACTTTGTAACTATAGGGTGATTTGTTTGTTTTTTGTTTGTTTTTCACATTGAACCCATTAGCCAACCCACTGACCCTCTGTAAAGCTATCTTGCCCATTTCAGTGAGAACGTTTCCTTTGCAGAACAATTGCTTGGCTACAAGAACAGATAATAGAAAGCAAATTTGCTCCTAAAATTTTCACTCTTTGATTTTGTCAGAGGGGAAACAGTAAGACAAATGTCCTTTAAAGTGGGATGTTTAGATAAGTACACTGTGGCTATAAATTATTGTTTTGTGTCTCTGAATGTGTGTTTTGCCAGTCAGTCATTACCAAGTGGTTCCTGCATCCTAGGGAATGATTATATTTCTTTTGGAAAATGGGATCAAATCCAATGTGTCTTTGTTCTTATTGTTCTTTATGTATTTGGTTAATCAAAATCAGAAGTTGAAAATGAGATGTTTATTGGACTGAACCAGTGGTCTCAGCCCCTGGCAGAAGACAGCAGCATTTTGCCTTTTGCTTCTCCTTAACTACTACCATTACCCTGAAGTCCCCGACCAGTGGCAGGAACTAGGGAGGCCTGCGAGCAGGCACCCCAAAAAAACCACCACATATCTACCCCTTTGCCATAGTGAGGGGGGAGAGGTTTGGGACCTAATCTAGATCCTGTGTTCTGCGGTTCGAAGACTAGAGTTTAATTCTGCTTTTGTCCCTGACTTCTTCAGGTAGTCCATTGTAAATCAAATCAGAATATAAATTTGCTATGGTAATTAGATGAGAAAAACGGCTTGGCTTTAGTGAGGCAATAGTGTTGGATGGGAGAGGATTTTGGCAAGTCTTAAATATTTGAGGCATTTTATTATATTCTTTTTCTTCCTCCCTGATTATAGAAGTGATGTTATTTTAAAAAAATATAAGAAACAGAACAAAGGAACACAAATTTCCTGAAATGCCTTTACCTGGATTTTTTTTTTAAGATTTTTCTTTATTTATTTGACTGACAGAGATCACAAGTAGGCAGAGAGGCAGGCAGGGAGGAGGGGGAAGCAGGCTCCCCGCTGAGCAGAGAGCCTGATGTGGGGCTTGATCCCAGGTCCCTGAAATCATGAGCTGAGCCGAAAGCAAAGGCTTAACCCACTGAGCCACCCAGGCGCCCCCCACCTGGATTTTCTCAGTTTTAAGTATATCTTTAGTCTTTTTTCTATACATATACCTAATACTTTTCCCTACAAGTCTAGTCTCTGTGTACAATTTTATCTTCTCTAATTTTTACATTAACCATATATTATAACTTTTTTCCATGCCACTTAAACCTTTTTTCCAAATAATGGTTTTAGTAATGATACAAAATTTTATCACTGGATGTTGTATACCTAATTTAACCAGATACTCATTATTGGTCATTTAGGTTTTCTCACCTTTTCCTCCCTATAATGTTGCAATGGACATTTTAGTACATTAACCCTCATGCATTAACTCCTTAAGATTAATACCTGTATGTGATATTAGAACAAAAAATGATAAGAATATTTAGAAAGGTGCTGATTTAGACTAATCCATGTATTCATATTATTTTTTTAAGTTTTTTTTCATGATTTTATTTATTTGTTTAAGAAAGAGAGAGAGTACAATGAGGGAGGAGGGTCAGAGGGACACGGAGAAACAGGCTTCCTGCCAAGCAGGGAGCCCAACTGGGGCTTGATCCCAGGACCCTGAGATCATGACCTGAGCCAAAGGCAGTCACTCAACTGACTGAGCCACCCAGGTGCCCCTTCATATTATTTTTAAAAATCTTTACTAACTCGGTAGGTAAAAACAGGCATTGTTTCCTAATCTAAATTCTTTAATTATAAAGTTGGACATTTTGTGTATTTCTAGGACATTTTTATGTTTTTTCCATGAATTTTCCATTCATGCTCTTTGCTCATTTTTCTTTCTGGTTATTTGACTTTGTTACTGTTTTGTAAGAACTCTTTGTATATGAAGGTATTAACTCTTTCCTGCCATACTTTTTATAAAATGTTTTCCCAGTTTGTCTTTAATCTTTTGGTTTTACTTTTTTTTTTCACTTACAGAAAAATCTTGTTTTTATAAAGTCAGATTTAACCTGATCTTTAGCACGATTCTCTTTGCCTTTTATTCTTGTAGAGGTTATCTTCACTATAGAAAAAACAAATATCCACCTATATGAAAGGTTTAAAAAAACTAAATTATTGGCATTTTTTAAAAGAAAGATATACTGGCATATAAAAATCTAGTGTACATTATGTCTGTCTTCACAATTGAATTCCACTGTCTAGCATAAGACTTGGCATATAATAAATACCAACCTCTATTTGTGAGATGAGTGCCTTTCTTTTGGGGCCTCTGGGTGTCTCTGTCGGTTAAGCATCTGCCTTTGGCTCAGGTCAGGATCTCAGGGTCCTGGGATTGAGTCCCACATTGGGCTCCCTGCCCAGTAGGGAGTCTGCTTCTCTCTGCCCCCTCCCTGCTTATACATTCACTCTCTCTCTATCTCAAATGAATAAAATCTTAAAAAAAGAAAAAAACAGCAACATCATTTTGTTACTCCCCAAGGCACTCTAGCCTCCTGAGGGCCCCAAGAAATCCTAATGGAAATACCTGTGAATTTAGTTTTAAAACCAGAGGCTCCCTACTGTTTTGTGTGTTTTAACCTTCATCCTTCCTCCCCCCCCCCCCCGACTTGACACTCTCAATCACCCCTGAAGCCAAGGTCATGCTGGCCCACACTTGAGTCAATGCCAGACTGAGCCGTGTGGGCAGAGATGAAGGCAGACATGGTTTGCCAGCCCGTTGCAATGATGCTTTGAACATCTGTCTGATCTCGTTGCCGTTTCTTTCTCTTCCCCTCTGGCCAGGGTTCTAGCCTATTCATCTAAGCCCATGATGGCTGTGGACATAGAGTACAGATACAGCTGCATGGCTCCTTCCCTGCGCCGAGAGAGGTTCACCTTCAAGACTTCACCGAAGCCCAGCGAGCCACTGAGGCCATGCATTCAGCTAAGCAGCAGGAATGAAGCCGGCGGGATGGTGGCCCCCACGGTCCAGGAGAAGAAGGTGAAAAAGCGGGTGTCCTTCGCAGACAACCAAGGGCTGGCCCTGACAATGGTCAAAGTGTTCTCAGAATTCGATGACCCGTTAGATATTCCCTTTAACATCACCGAGCTCCTAGACAACATTGTGAGCTTGACGACAGCAGAGAGCGAGAGCTTTGTTTTGGATTTCCCCCAGCCTTCCGCTGATTACTTAGACTTCAGAAACCGGCTTCAGACCGACCACGTATGCCTTGAAAACTGTGTCCTGAAGGACAGAGCCATCTCAGGCACAGTGAAGGTGCAGAACCTAGCGTTTGAGAAGATGGTGAAAGTAAGAATGACATTTGACACCTGGAAAAGCTTCACAGACTTTCCCTGTCGGTATGTGAAGGACACTTACGCCGGCTCGGACAGGGACACATTCTCCTTTGACATCAGCTTGCCTGAGAAAATTCAGTCTTACGAGAGGATGGAGTTTGCCGTGTGCTTTGAGTGCAGTGGACAGACGTACTGGGACAGCAACAAAGGCAAAAACTATAGGATCATCCGAGCCGAACTGAAATCCACGCAGGGTGCCGCCGAGCCACACCACGGACCCGATTTTGGAATATCCTTTGACCAGTTTGGGAGCCCTCGGTGTTCCTACGGTCTGTTTCCGGAGTGGCCGAGTTATCTAGGATACGAAAAGCTAGGGCCCTACTATTAGCCACTGCGTGTGCCCGAGCATGGCGAAGCAGGTGCGGAGGAGCCTCGCTGCGGTCACGGGCCGGTGCAGACGGAAGCCAGGAGAAATGCTGAACTGCCATTAGGCAGTCTGAAAAGAAAGGATCCTGTTCACTTTTCTTCTTATGCCAGCAAAGCCAGCCAGGTTTAGGTGCCAGGACTGGTTTCACACTCAGAGTACGGGTCGGATGCTGGTCGGCTCAGCATCCAGGGTGGCCACAAGTGTCGGAGCAGGGTGGTGGGGCCGGCCGGGGCCTGGGCAGGAACCAGGCCCCAAGGGTACTGCCGGGGACGCTGGGGGATGGTAGCTTCAGAACAAGGCCACCAGGGGTGCCCGCCAGCTGCCTGGAGGAACCGCCCCTGCCCCCTGGCATGTGGACGGTCACCTGGAAGTCACTCCATCGCCAGCCCCCTCCCCTGGGACCCTTGCCCTTGGTCTCCGGGAACCCCCCACCCCACAGCCGGGCCCTTCCTGCCTGGTGCTGGTGTTCCTTGTCTACACGTGCTTTACTTCACACCGCAGCTCTGTGTTTTTTTTTTTTTTTTTGCATTTTGTTTTCTTCACAGTTCATCTGATGTTCAGGAAAAGATAATCAAGGTAAATTAGCCTGTGACGGAAACAGGTGCTTCCTCTTTCTGACCCCACGTATGTGTGCTCCGGCAGAGAATGACATAGCAGTTGTTCAAAGAAACTGGCCCCGTGCCGGGCTCCAGACTGCAGGCTTCTGATAGGCAGGACAGAGGGGGACACCTGTAGCTCTTCCTCTTGGCTTGCGGGGGAGCTTTCGGAGTCCTCACTCCTACCCTGACTTACCAGACAACCCAATTACAAGATTTGTTGGAACTCGCCCGGCTGGTTTGCAGGCACCTCATTCTTCACGGAGGGATTTTAGACCGTCCTTTCCTAGAGAACCCTCCTCCATGCTGTGTCCAGGACACGTTGATTTGCAGATCTGATGTATCCTCAAAGCCTTCGGTGAATGTTTGGCTTGACTTTGACTGTGATCTGCACGACCTAGGACTCTTTGCAAGCACCCAGGGACGTTGATTTGGGTGTTCTTATTTATGGTGTGTGAGTCTATATAAAAGGGATAGAGGAGAAAACCCTCACCAGGTTCTCATATTTTATTTTCAATGTGTGGCAACTCTGAAATATCAGAGATTAATTGTTCTTGCCCATATTGGACCATGAATTAAAGTCCATTGCTTCATACTGTCGTGAGACTCCTGGGACATTCACTGACAGATGGATCCCCAAACCCTATGATTTTTCTGGGGTGAGATTGGTTTGTACTTGGATGTGTTTAAAAAAATATTTTTACCTATGTATTTGGAGACGGTTGGGTTTTTTTTTGTTTTTGTTTTTGTTTTCTTTTCTGTTTTGTCTTTGGAACTTAATTAAATGTCTCATTTTTCCATTTGCCTGATCTTAGTAAAGTGGGATTTTCCTAAAGGAGGCAGGAAGAGGGAGGCACAGCGGCCTGGATTTGGAGGCACAGCCACCGGACTCTGCAGGCTGAGAGTCGTCTTTTGCTTGCATATTCCAGATCGATTAGAAATGGCCTCCTGGCTTCTGTGGCTTTGTCAGTTAGTATCAGGCAGGGATGCAGTGTCTTGGCTCCTAGAGTTTTGTGGTTGGTTTTTTCTTTTTTCTTTTTTTCCCCTTCTTTTTTGAACTTCGAAATGTTTTGACTTTTTAAATGTTTTTAAGTGATGTCTGATGTAATTCTTGTTTCTAAAACTGGTTTACTCATCTGCGATCTAGTGCTTTATTTTTTATGCCTCTCCCACATGGGTAGGACTCGGGGATCACATAATTTATGGGGAAAATTGCCTTCTTATCTCGTGCTGAAATTGGGCAGAATCGTGTTTTAGTTAGACATGCCGACATCAAGTACACAAACGGTACTTTCAGTGTTAGCGAATCTGGTGATCAGAACTATCGATAGTGCAAATTAAAACCAAATGGAAGCAAGCCATTTTATAGAGCTCGTGAATTTATTTTGTTTTCAGAAGTCCAGTCCCTCCTCCTCCAAGTCAAGAAAGTTACAAGGTGTACTGTCATTTACATGTTACCAGTCTAAAAGTAAAAAGATCGTTCTATATTCAAAAGAAAAGTGCCTCAAGAGACTCCTGTTCCTGTTCAGTTTTCAGTAATGGTGATCTTAAGACATTCCGGGGTCAAAATTTGAAATATGGTAATTCAGCAATAGTAGCTCTTAAAACAGCCCTAAGCCCTCCCCTCCCCCATTCTTTACCCCCCAGCTCACCCCAGCTTTTTTGCTGGGGACACTGGTTGCAAACCCCCGCCAGTGCACCTGGGATGCCTGCCCTACCAGGCAAGTCCTCACCTGCCCCAAAGACCCTTCTCTGACTAGAGAATGTGGTTGCGAGACTTCCGTGTCAGCCTTGTGGTTCAGGGAGGTGGGGAGCATCTGAAGAATATTATCTTTTATTCACCAGTCTCTCTTCCTCGGGCCCAGTTCTACCCTAGGGTATCAACAGATGGTCCCAGGATCTGCAGAACCCCTCCTCATTTCGAAGCTCGCCATCCATAAATAGGTCTACACCCTTCAGTGACCGGTTTCTTAGTTGCAGACGTCACTGCAGCCTGACTTGGGGGTGTGCCCCTCACACAGCTGGATTCAGTGATGGTGACGAATGTCCTCCAGCCCCAGTGCCCTTTCCAAGTTGCCCCGCAAAGGGCAGGCCTCCCACCACTGGTGCCCTTGTCTAGAAGTGGGGAAGCAGCTCCATTTCTTTCGTATTTATTTCCCCCAAACGCCCTGGGGAGCATTCGCAAATCAGGTGCAATAAATAAGCTGGACTGTTGAAAAATACATAATAAATAAGCTTTCAGTGTTTCTTGGAAGATAAGAAGCATTCGAATGGGTTTCTTTTTATTTTTTGAAGTATTCTGATGATAGGGGAAGTGGTGAGAAATAATGGGAGTTCTGTAGTTCTCCAGAAATTAAAACAGTTTCAGAGTCAAGATAGAATTTATTTTTTTTTCTCTAAGGTTTCATTTTAATGGTGGCAAAACATTGCTCTTTCAGTGTTTTTTAAAGATGTAAATTTCGAATGGCTAAAAGAATGTTTTGTGGTTTTTGATCTTTGCATATAATTTGCTTTTTAAAAAACAAGCATCACTTGTAATCACGTGGATGTTCAGTGGGTTATGGATATGTTTATAAACCAAAAAAGTGTCGGTACACTTTTTAGAAGTGCTCGTTTTCCAGGTCTTCCCTCTCAGTGGACAGTGAATGAAAACCTGGATTGTCTTCCATTTGTTTCCTCGTGGAAAATTCCTCTGCTGGGTGTGGTTTGCCAGAGGAGACCCTGTGGCCCTCTGCTCTGGGGGGTGGGGGGGTCCCGATCGCTGAAACTGGGGATGAAGAGTCATAAGCATAATGGGATCTTCCCCGGGGCCTTGAAGACATTCTGGCAGCTTCTCTGCACTTGCGAAGTGGACACACAGGACTGAGCAGGGTGTCTGTGGTTTCGGGTGGCTTCTCCTTGGTAAGGTTGGAAAGCTGTGAATGTTTCTGCAGTTTCAGTGATCCGTTCCTAGAGCCTGCTGGACCTGTGAGGACGATGTTTCACTTTTACTTCAGCATGAATGAAGAACCGAAGGCTCGTCTTCACCCAATGCCTGAAAGTGCCTTGTCATGAAATGTCCACATGTTTTGAAAAAAATATTTTTGTACACAAAGGTAAAGGGGAAATGCACTTTAAAATCACCAGAATGGATGTCTTTTATGTGGTATAAGAGAGGGGTTCGTTTGTATCTCAAGCGCAAAAATGTAATAAAGGTAGAAAACACAAAACTGAAACTGTTCTAATTTTAAAACTGACGCTATTCTGGGAGTCAGAGGCTTGTGAGAATTTTTTTCATGATTTTCTTTTTTTCTTTTTCTTTTTTAAGTAATCTCTAGGCCCACCATGGGGCTCGAACTCACGACCCCAAGATCAAGAGTCGCATGCTCCACTGACTGAGGCAGCCAGGTCCCTGGGGAGGATTCTTTTCAGGCAGTGTGTTTCCACATAGAGAATGTAGGTTTTTCAGAGGGCTAGGTCTCAATCAGGGGCTGAGTTCGAAAGCTAAGACACACAGGGAGGGTGGTAATGGCCGTTTCACCATCACAGCGGTGAAGGCCCGTCACAGCTAGGGAAGGAGGGCTAGAGAAACACAGGGTCAGCGTTGTTCTGAACCCATTTGTACCCTCTGATCTGAGGGCATGTCTCCTACCCTCTCACTTGCTTGTGAAGCATATTTTTAGGGTTGACTCTTTTTAAAGGTGGGAGAACTGTGACCAGCCATGATAGCTCGTACCTGCTTGTTCAAACTGGAACCAGCAAAGCCAACCAGCTCCTGGTGGGATCTCTGCTCCTTTGGGTGTCAGACACTCATCCTAAGTAAGATTTTCAGAGATCTTTTATTTCAGACTTCAGTGGGATGGAGGGAGGGGCAAATTGCTTCCAGGTGCTTCCTGTAATGCACTGTGCGCCACGCCACGAAGGTCAGTGAGAAGGTAGAACATATCAGACCTCAGCACCTAGTGAATAAATGCAAAATGGGAGCTACACACATACCTGCCTTTCTCAAGACTGTCCAACACTGCCCACAGTTTGCCTTCCCCAAAACAGGAAGGGGTAATAATCAAAGTGGTTTTTGATGAATGTCTAGTTGAGATTCAGTTTGGTTTTCATAATCATTCATGATTCTAACTTGCTAGACAGACATCTCAGAGGTGTCTGGAGGGAAAAAAAAAAAAAACAGCACAAAACACTTTGCTAGGCAAAGTGTTTATTAGCAAATACCCAGCTCTGAATTATTCAGTTGAACATTTACGGCTTATCTATGGCATGCAAAGCCTGCCAGGTGCTTTTTCCTCCCCAACCCCTCCAAGAGATAGTCATGTGTTAGATGAATCCTCTGACAGCCAGGAAAAGCAGTGCGTCCTGCTGCCTCGGTATCAGGAGTCAGGAAGGCTGGGTCCTGGCCTTGATGCTATTATACCTTGTCCAGTGCTCGATCAGAGGGGCTCTGAGTGTTCTTCAGCCGGGATAAGACAACCAGGGGATCTAGTGGTGCCCTAAGTACTTAAGAGTCAGCCAACATGTTCATTTTAAAAAATGCTTCTAAATATAAACTTGTAAGAAATATCACGTACACCACTTCCATTCTTCGCAAGAATCACAGGAATGAATAGCATCCCAGACAACAGCTTGGACGTCATAAAATCAGTGTGCAAGCCAGAGAGATAGCAACTCATGTTCAGGGGGAAAGAGATGAAGGCCCTCTGTGTGTGTCCTGAAGTCACAGAGCCAATCCGTGACAAAGCCAGGAGGACCACATGGGTCCTTTATTCTTTTTCCAAGAACTCTCCCCCCCATACACACTGGAGTCACTCTAACACAACTGACACTGAAATTGGTCAATTCTGAAAAGTAAGTTCCTCCTTCCTGAGAGATGCAGTCCCCTGGGGGAGGAGTGAACACGATTGGCTCTATTTTTTTTTTTAAGATTTTATTTACTTATTTGACAGAAAGTGAGTGAACACAAGCAAGGGGGAGCAGCAGGCAGAGGGAGAAGCAGGCTCCCCATGGAGTAGAGAACCCGATGTAAGGCTCAATCCCAGGACCCTGGGATCATGACCTGTGCAGAAGGTAGACGCTTAACCGACTGAGCCACCCGGATGTCCCACACACGAGTCTTTAGATGCAAATGGCACATCCCTCCCAAAGGCTTCCTCAGCACCTGTGAGACCCAGAGGCCATGTGGAAGCATAAATGCAAACAGTGCATATTTTGGGTATGCAAAGGCCCAACTAGATGTGATGGGTGGCCGGAAACCATGGAAGGAGCCTGTGGCTACAGAGGCATTCTAGCCCACAGGCAGAACTTGTAGCCTTGGCGGCATCTTCCACCAGAAGGGAAGCCCTCTGTCATGGCACAGGAAGGCTCTAACCCTCACCCTCTCCCTCCTCCGTGAAAAGCCCTGAGTGAGGAGATAAACAGGGGATCTCAACAGAGGTCCTTGTCCACGTGGGATTCTCCTGTAGGTGACAGGTTTTACTTGGCATCATTCATCTCACAAACATGGACGTCCCTCCCTAAACTTGGGCCCTCAGCTGGACTTGAATTTGGCACAGGGAGAATAAGGAGGCATAACGCTCATTTTTCTCTGCAGTCAAAAATAGTAATAATGATCTGGGATCCCGGCCCTCCACCCCAAAATGCAAGATGGGCTGATTACGTCAGGGGTTGGCAACCTTTGTCTGTAAAGGGCCAGATACTAACTATTTGGGGCTTTTCGGGTCCCCTGCAGCCTCTGTCACATATTTGTCTTTCAAAAAAAAAAAAACCAAAAAGGAACAAAAAATAAAGCCTTTAAACATGTAAAAACAGTTCTTAGGTGTGGGTTGTGCAAAAATACAAAATCAGGGCAAGGACTAGACCTGAACTGCCGGCTGCAGGGTGCTGACTCCAGTTGAAAAGCTGTCTAGGAAGAGTGAGACGTCAGAGTGGACTCGCAGACCCTCAGACTCAACTCATCGGTTGTTTCATTGAGAGACCCTATGGTTGATGGCCCAAATGGGAATGCTTTCGAGAAGGAGCAGAGGCGCCCTGAATTACCACGGAGCACTCCACGTGAGAGCTACGAGCAGCCCGAGCACACCCTGGGGAGCGATCCCTGCCATGCTCCCCTATCCTGGGGTCTGCGGGATCCTCTCTGACCTTTGGGGCCCAAGAGAGCCCAGGCTGGTCATGGACTGGAATCAGTTCTGGTTGGATGGTGGGTTGATTTTTTTTTTTTTTTGGATGGGTTATAACAGAGCATGATTTCGTCTGTGGTTTCAATGTGTTTATGTTGGTTAGGTTTTCTGTTTCCTAATTGTAGTGCAGATGGCCAAGCGCCCTCTGAAAACTCCAGTCAGTTCAAAGAGGAAAGGGATTATTAATGGTTTGGACGTAAGTTCTACCACTTCTTTCCCCTCCACCCCGTCCCTTCCCAACAGGGCATGGCAGAGCTCCCCGAGAAACTGTTTACTGGGACAGAGGCAGAATTTAGCTGTATGGCAGGCCTCAGTCCCCACAAAGTAACCCTGAAGGGCTCCTGGGAACCTGGCCAACCACACGGTCTCAGCTCATCTTTCTCTGGCCCAGCAAGTTCAAGAGGCCTTAAGAAGCACGCAGGAAATCAAGGAGGTGGGAATTCCTCTCTGAAGCGTGCAGGGCCTCCCTCCCTGCCGGCCATCTCTGTCATGCAGACACACATGCTCTTCCTTTTAGATCTGTCACCTCCTCCTCCTGGCTTCACCGTCAGCTAGAACCCAAGGAAGGTCTGCAATGCCAAGGAAATCCTAGTGTTCATGCTGTGGGGACTTGGAAAGGTTTTTACGAAGCCCCGGTATACCCAAGGGGAGCTCCACCACCAGAAGGGATGTGAAGCTTCCCAGAGTTCACACGTCTTTCAGAGAAAGTAGGGACACCACACACCACAATGTGCCCTGTGTCTCACTACCTGCACTGGGCCCGCCCCCAGGGCCACCTAGTTAATTGTCCTTTGGTAGAGACACTCTGGTCCCATCTGAACATGGAACTAGCTAGGTGACATTTCACGGATCTTATTACCATATCATTTGACCACAAATTATTTTATTATTAATCATTTGCCATCGGGGCACCTGGGTGGCTCAGTGGGTTAAGCCTCTGCCTTCGGCTCAGGTCATGATCCCAGGGTCCTGGGATCAAGCCCCGCATCAGGCTCTCTACTCGGCAGGGAGCCTGCTTCCCTCTCTCTCTCTCTGCCTGCCTCTCTACCTGATTATGATCTCTCTCTCTCTCTCTGTCAAATAAATAAATAAATCTTAAAAAAAAATCATTTGCCATCAATCAATTATCAGTGAAACAAGCACTGACACATCCCCCAAATATTTTCGTAAATCCTCTTGGCACACTGATTTGCACACTCGCTCATGCAATCAAGCATCTGTTCATCCGAATTTTCCAGTCTCCAGAAGCTTTGCCATCGGCTGCTCAATCACCTCACCACCTGAGATCCTCATGCCTTATTATTACACACACACAATGAAAAGAAAAATTATTTTCTTTCCAAAAATCCGGTCCATTTTACACCGGTCCATTGTTCTGCTCTCAAAATGGGGAGTTTCTGACCCAGGCCTTCGGGCCGGGCATTCTCTGTTCCAGCCAGGACTAAGGGCAGCACCGAGTGAGAACCACAACCTGCAGCAGCTAGAGCAGGAAAGGAGAGTGGCACAGGGCCTTCATTCTCCTCCTCCCTTCCAGCATCTCTCACTCCTTCTCTGCTCCGCTGGGCATCCCTGCTATCTCCCCAGACAGGGAGCGTCGAGGAGATGCGGGTCTCTGAGCACAACCTCAGCTCTGAGGTTCAGCCGCCTCAAACAGGAGCAGCTGGTGGTTTTCAAATTTTTACAAAACGTTGGAATCTGTTCCTAAACTGAATCTGATGTGAGCCCAATGTGTAATAAATTGAAAAGGTGCTGGCTAAGGTAGAAATTGCAGGAAGCACGAGACCAACCCATTTCCCCCTCCCTGGACCCCTGAGGCACTTCCTAAGAGGCGGGGGGACCAAGAAATAGGGGTGAGAACCTTTTCCTTAGAGTGCAGAAGTTGCAAGTCTCCTGCTTCCGATGCTAGTGAATGTAGTTCAAGGATATCCTATAAAATAAAACAAAAGCAAGCTGACAAACAAAACTTCTATGGGAGCCAAACACAATTTAACCCCATGTTATGCAAAAGGACTTGCATTGGAGTTCCCTATTATCGTTCCTAAGTGTCTCATATTTACATATGAAAATTGAACTTCCTGACAAGGCCACTTCCATTCCATACTAACAATAATACAAAAAACAAAACTACTGAGTACTTCTGTGGGCAATGTTGTAGTTAGGGCCAAGTGCTTCTGGGAATATAAAAAGAAAAAGATCATTATTGCTAAGCTCTATACAATCTCTCTGGTGGCCATGTTGGTCTTTTCTTCTCCTGCACCGCACATGCTTTCAGCACATTTACTTGCATCAAACTAAGCCCAGGGGCACCTGGGTGGCCCAGTGGTTTCAGCTCAGGTTGTGATCTCAGGGTCAAGAGAGGGAACACCCCCCTCCCTCCCCACACCAGCTCCGCGCTCAGCACAGAGTCTGCTTGTGGATTCTCTCTTCCTCTCCCTCCTGCTCATGCTCTCTCTCTAAAATAAATAAATAAATGGAAAGGAAGGAAGGAAGGAGGCAAGGAAGGAAGGAAGGAGAGAGAAAGGAAGAAAGGAAGAAAAGAAAGAAGGAAGGAAGGAAAGAAAGAAAGAACAAACGAGCAGAACCAAGCCCAGACAGCACTCATGTTTCCTTTTTTAAAAAAAATTAAACTTGTGGGGTGCCTGGGTGGCTTAGTCAGTTAAGCGTCTGCTTTTGGCTCAGGTCACGATCCCAAGAGTCCTGGGATCGAGCCCTACGTCAGGCTCTCTGCTCAGCGGGGAGACTGCTTCTCTCTCTCCCTCTGCCTGCTTCTTCCCCCTGCTTGTGCTTGCTTGCGTGCTCTCTCTGTTAAACATACATTTTTAAAAATATTAAAAAAAAATAAAGTTGTGATTTTGAGATAATTATATATTTGCATGCAATTTTAAGAAATAATGAGAACTGGGGTACTGTTTACCAAGATTCCGCCAAGGGTAACATCTGGTGAAAGTATAATTCAAGGTCATGATCAGGGTGCTGACATTGATGTAAGTGGTCAAAACATCGCAAAAGCCTCCCACAGTGTCCTTTTATAGTCACCCTGCCTGGCTCCCTCTGCTCCTCCTCCCCTCCCCTCCCTTCCCCCATCCCGTCCCACCCCGGAGGGCCTTGACCCCTGGTAACCACGAATCTGGTGTCCCTCATGTATAATTTTGTACTTTCGAGAATGTTATATAAATGGAATCACATGGTATGTAACCTTTGGAGACTGGCTTTTTCCACTCAGCATCCTTCCCAGAAGAGCCATCCGAGTTGTGTCATATATCAGTGTGTTCCTTTTTATTGCTGTGCACATTCCATGGTATAGACATTGCCGTTAACAATTACTATCTTGAAGAGCACTTGAGTTGCTTCTAGTTTAGGCCAATTACAAATAAAACCGTTATGAACGTCCACGTACAGGTTTTTACGTGAAC
>ML099889.1:24196-36252 GCA_003697995.1 Taxidea taxus jeffersonii | reverse complement strand
ATTTTAATCTTAAATGTGCTGAGACTTTCTTTGTGGACAAAATATATGGTTTATCTTAGAAAATGTTGCATGCACCCTTGAGCAGTATGTATAATCTGTTGCTATTGTATGGAGCGTTTTGTATATGTCTGTTAGGGTCCATTTGGTCTACAGTGTTGTTCAAATCTTCTGTTTCTTTATTGATTCTCTACCAAAGTGATCTATCCACTGTTGATAATAAAATATTAAGTCCCCAACTTATCTTATTACTGTTTATTCTCTTTATAGCTCTGTTATTTATTTATTTATTTATTTATTTTGCTTTATGTATACAGGTGACTTAATTTTGGCTCATAACTATTTTTAGTGTTTTCTTGATCCATGAACACCTTTATCATTATATAATAACCTTCTTTGTGTCTTTTTACAATTTTTGGTTGAAAGTGTATTTTGTCTAAGTATAGCTCTCCCTACATTTTTTCCCCTTGGCTACCATTTTCTTGAATGTCTTTTTTCATTTCTTTATTCTCAGTCTATGCATATCTTTACAACTAAAGTCAGTCTTATAGGCAGCATATCGTCGCATCATTTTTTTATTCAATTAGCCATTTTATGTCTTTTAATTAGATAATAATCCATTTACATATAAAATAATTATTGATAGTAAGGACTTATTATTGGCATTTTGTTCATTGTTTTCTGGTTGTCTTATAGATTCATTGCTCTTTGACTTCTTTTTTGTTTTGTTTTGTTTTTGGGGGGGGTGCAGAAAGAGAAGGAGAGAGAAAGAATCCCAAGCAGGCTTCATAGCCAGTGCTGAGTTGGATGTGGGGCTTGATCTCATGATCTTGAGATCATGACCTGCACTAAAATCAAGAGCTGGACACCCAACCGACTGAACCACCCAGGTACCCCATTGTTCTTTGCTTTTTAATCTGCTGACTTTTCTTAGTATTTTGATGTCTTTAGTATCATTATGCTATGACTTCTTTATTATGTTCTTTTGCTTTCCCAGGCTGATCTGTGGAGGCAATAATAAGGGCATTGAGACTAAAATAGTAGATAATCCCCAGCTGATCCTGGACTAGAAAGAGAAGAAGCCAGACAGGGAAGCCCTATGGGTATTTCCAGCTTCACACCTGCAGTGACAGTCCCTTGTACAGGGACTGTACTGCATGCCCCATCTCATTGGCTGAGAGCCCTGGAGCCCACCCTTCCACTGCATGTTTAGGTCTCAGTCCTGGCCTTCTTATTTAGTTTGGATGTCTCCATAGGTCTTACTCATACCAAAGGGAAATACTTTTCTTTAAAGTCCTTATTTCTTGTACCTTGGCTTGCTGATTCCTGTTGCTTCCTGTCCTCCAGCAGTAGAGGAGGGGCCTTCTCCACCAGACGTATGCCTACACCCATCCTTTCCCTCTGAGACTGAGACGCCCCTGCTGACACCCTCAGTTGACCAGTTGCCTGCGGACACCCTCAGTTGACCAGGCCCCGCCCCCTCACCCCATTTGGAAGAAGCCAGGTGACTTCTGCTTCCACTTGCTGCTGCTATTGAATCATTTTGCAACAGGATTTTTCCTTGTGGTTACCATGTGATTTGCATAAAATATTTTATACTTACACCATCTTACTTCATACGGACAACAATGTAACTTTAAGAAATTCATAAACTTTATACTTTTACTTTTTCTTTTCCTCAAATTTCAGTTATGGGTATCACATTTTTTTAAGGGAGAGAGAGGGTGCAAGCAGGAGAGGCAGAGAAAGGGGTAGAGAGAGAGAGAATCCCAATGTGGGGCTTGATCCCAAGACCCTGGGATCACAACCTGAAACAAGATCAAAACACAGACACTTAACCAACTGAGCCACCCAGCCACCCAACATTTTTTTGTTGTTGTTTGTTTGTTTGTTTGTTTTTAATATTGTGTAACCAGGGACACCTGGGTGGCTCAGTTGGTTAAGCAGCTGCCTTCGGCTCAGGTCATGATTCCAGCGTCCTGGGATCGAGTCCCACATCGGGCTCCTTGCTCGGCAGGGAGCCTGCTTCTCCCTCTGCCTCTGCCTGCCTCTCTGTCTGCCTGTGCTCCCTCTCTCTAAAACAAATAAATAAAATCTTTAAAAAATATTGTGTAACCAATATATTATTGCAGTTATGGTTATTTTTGCTACATTATATATATATATGTGTGTGTGTGTGTGTGTGTGTGTGTGTACACGCACACATACATACATTTACTTTTCAAGTAGATTGTTAAGTGAATTACTATCATATTGAAAAAATCTATGACTATATATTTATCATAACGAGTGAGATTATCTTTCCTATGATTTTATAATGTTAATTAGCATTTATAATACTAATTAACATTCTTTGACTTCTATTTAAAGAATTTCCCTTAGCATTTCTTGTAAGGATGGTCTGGTGCCAACAAACTCCCTCAAATTTTGTTTGTTTGGAATTTACCTCCCTCATTTCTGAAGGACATCTTCATTGTGTATATATTTTTTCAGCTATTGTCTTTCAATATTTTGAATATGTCATTTCATTCTCTCCTAGTCTGAAAAGTTTCTATTGAGAAAACTGCCAGTATTCTCATGGGGGTTACCTTCTTTTTTCTCTTGATGCTCTCAAAATTCTTCCTTTGTCTTTGACTTTTGACAATTTAAGTATATTGTATGTTGGTGTTACTCTATTCAACCTATTTAAGGTCTTTTAAATCTTATGGATCTGGATACCCATTTCTTTCCCCCGGTTTAGAATGGTTTCAGCTGTCATGGCTTTAAATATACTCTCGTTTTTGTTGTTGTTGTTGTTGTTTTGTTTTGTTTTTTTCTTTTTCTACTCTTTTGGAAATTCACATAATCTGATTATTTTATTATGCTCAGTAATTCCTATATGCATTCTTCACTCTCCTTTTTTTCTTTTTTCTCCTCTGAACTGATCATTTCCAGTGCCCTCTGCTCCAGATCACTGATTCTTTTTTCTGCATGGTAGAATCTACTTTTGAAACTTTATTGGGTTATTCACTTCAGTTATTTTTCTTTTAACACTAGGATTTCTAGGATTTTGTTATTTTTGTTTGGACAGTTGCTATTTCCTTGTCAAATTTCTTGTATTTTTTGTGCATCATTTGCCTAATTTTACTTAGTTATCTGTGGTGGGTTTTTTTTTTGTTTTGTTTTGTTTTGCTTTGTTTTTGCTTTTTGTTTTGTTGTTGTTGTTGTTTTGTAGCTTACTAAACTTTCTTAAGGGTCTTATCCTAAAATCTTTGATGATTCATAGATCTCTATTTCTTAGGGTCAGTTATTGAAACTTCATTAATTTCCTTTGGTTGTGCTGTATCTACCTGCTTATTCATAATCCCTCATAATTCCTTATGTTGGTATCTGCACATTTGAGTAATGTGTTCCTCTTCCAAACTTTGTAGATTTGCTTCGGCAGAGACCATTCTTTACCAGTCAGCTCACTTTGGGTTTCTGGATGCATCTGCTGGTAATGACCTCGGGCAGATGAGATTTGCAAGTATGGTCTATTTTGTGGTGAGATAGATGTTTGAGTTCCAAGAATGGGCATGGATGGGGGCAGGATATGCCTCTGGCTGAGAACAGTTGGCTAGAACTGCTGGCTTTGTTCTCTATCCAAGTGAGACTGAAGGATGGGCTGAGTAGTTGACTGATTTCTCGGTTATACTTAATAGATGGTTGAGACTGAGTAATTTGTTATTAAAAGTTAGGGATATGAATTAGTTTCCCTGCCTTAGCAGGGCAGTAGGACAGGATCTGTGGCCTATATAGCTCTTTGTTTCATTACCTGAATCATGCTGGGGTGTGCACTGAATTCCCTGGTCAGGTGAGGTCACAAGTTTTGTTCCATAATGGGGGAAATCAAAGGTTATGTTCTGTATTCAAATGCCACTGACTGTAGAGCTGACGAATTGGCTATGTGGTTATGCTCCTTGTTCTTGGGCTGAGAGCTATATTCCACAATGAGTGATACTATGAATTAAATTTCCTTCCTGGAAGCAGCAAGGGAAACTGGTCTAAAGTCAATAAAATTCCTGGCCAAACAGGACCATTGTATTTGCTTTGCAAATTATTGGATCTTCTACCTTTCTCTAGAATTGAGTATTACTGGGCTGCACTGCTTCCAATGGTTGTCACTATACCTTCTGGTTAAATGGAGCTAAAAGATATCTCAACAGTGGGTGAGACTATGCCTAGGATGCCTTGCTTGAAAGGGGGGGGGGTGCCTGGGTGGCTCAGTGGGTTAAAGCCTCTGCCTTCAGCTCAGGTCATGATCCCAGGGTCCTGGGATGAAGCCCTGCATCAGGTTCTCTGCTCAGCAGGGAGCCTGCTTCCTCCTCTCTCTCTGCCTGCCTCTCTGCCTACTTGTGATCTCTCTGTCAAATAAATAAATAAAGTATTTTTAAAAAGAGAGAGAGAGAAAGAAAAGGATGGGGAGAAGCCACTCCAAGATTCTGTCAGTTTCCCAGACAGACTCTTCATCTGGAATGAGCTAGTGAGTACTCTCAATCTCAGCTATGAATTAATCTCTATACCTGGGCCAAGCATGGGAATCTTCTATGCCTGGTACTGGTTTTGTTCTAGGAGTGATCAGCTCTGCCCATCTGCTTCTGAGCTCAAGGGCTGCTAAGCCACTCAACTTCTAAGAGTTGTCTCCATCCCTCCTGGTCATATGGAGCTAGAAGACACTCTCTACAGTAGGCTGTGATTCCACTCTTTGCCTGGGCATGGGCAAGCTGGGTTCTAGGACTAGCAAACTTCCTTGTCTAAGGATCAGGAAGATCTTCATCTCAACAAGGTACCTGGTCAGAAGGTGTTTCAAGCTTGGTTCTGTAGATAAGCTAAGCCACTGGTTGGTATTACTGCTTGCATTCTGCAGACAGGAACTCAGCCTGCCTAGACCTATGTGCTAGTTATTGCAAGCGTCTGCCCTTTCTCTATCACAGTCAGATACTTGGTGGTTGAACCTCACTGGTTTCCCTGCAATTCCTTGGAGTGAGATCAGATCAGGTGACCCTACAAATTGACCCCAATGCTGAGGGAGGGGAATAGTTGTTCCCTATGGGCTCTCTTTCCACTTGGAGAAGCAATAGGCTGAAGGGAAACATCTATGTATGGTTGTGGACTGTTCTGGGGGAAGGACAATGCAGTCAGCATGTAGCCACTTATCTTACCCTTCCAGGGCTGTCTGTCTTGGTCTCTGAGGTGCAGTGGCTGCTTCGGCCACATCCTCTGATGCTAGGATTGTCTCAGTGGTGTCTTGTTCATGAGTAGGTGATAGTTATTTTTCTTGTGAGAGGGAACGAAGTCAAGAACTGTACCACCATCTTCATGATGCTACTCTACAGTTCATGGCATTTTAGATCAAAATAGTGCCCTAGGGATAAAGTATTAGATTTTGAAGATGCTAACTGTGATGTAAAGAGTATACATGGCACATAAAGAGAATTATAATTCAGAGTCTTCATGAGTTGACTGTATGCCACTACCACACTAATCTCTCTGCTTGGTCAAAGTTATAACAAGTGATCAAATAATTATTTCAGTGGCATGCTGGTTCCATCTCTGAACTAGGCATGATACCTGGTCTTTAAAATTATCTTTAACATTTTTCACATGTGGAAATCACTGAACCTTGCTGAACCTTAATTTCTTCATTAGTCAATGTATTTCTCATCTCCTAAGGGACTTTGTAAGAAAAAAAATAGATTGAGAATGTTAAAGCACTGAAAAATGGTAAAGGGTGAGTTGGGAATGCACTTTAAAGGAAAGGCTGAGGTGAACTTTTGACTTGTAACTTACAAGCCACAAAACCTCAGAAAAATGGCTTTGAGTTCAGTTTCCTTTTCTGAAAACAGGATTATGAAAATAATCTTTAAAGGTTGTTTTATTGAATCTATGCAATATACTTTCTGGAGTACCTGAGCCATAGAAGATAATACCTAAATGTGAGGTATCATTGTTATTAAAGCTGCTATATGGTATCTCTTAGATGTCCTGGAATTCTAAGATAGTTAAGCACATTAATATCCAAGGAGAAAATCTCAGCAAAAGACTAAGAGAAAAAAAAAAAAAAGAGAGAGAGAGAGAGAGGCAGACATTAAACATGTTATTTTTATAGAGCAAAAGGCTAGACTTGGCATTTGTGCCTTTTTCTTAAATAAAATTTTATGTACATATGCTAAAGGAGTACATTGCAATAAAGTGGGTATTATGGAGGGCACATATTGCATGAAGCACTGGATGTGGAGCATAAACAATGAATTTTGGAACACTGAAAAAATTAAATTGAATTAAATTTTAAAAGAATTTAAGATAACTTTAAAACAGAAATTAGAATATATTCTGTTTTAAAATATGTATTTTCAAAGAGATAGCACTTAGAGATTATGACATCAATTGCTACAAATAAGTTCTACCAGCTAAGCAAAGAAAAAGACAGTGATGGCTTCTTTAGATAATCCAGGTAAGATACTGTGAAGGCAAAATAACTAGCTTTCAACTGCTTTAGTAGTTTGAAATGTTAAGAATGTTTATAATTTGGCCTTATTTGAAGATGTCTATGAAGACCATGATTACGATTTACTACCAAAGCAATCTATCTTTGAACATAAAAATGGTGGTATCCACAGTTTAGTTAGAAAATCATTCTATGTACCCTAGTGCTCATGGGGATGAGTATTTTTTTTTTCCTTTACCCTGTCTTGAAGCTTGAAATCCCAAACAACTGTTTCAGAGCAGTTTCTTCTCCCCCTGCCATCACCTCAGTGCTCCATAGGAGAGACGGAGTGTCCTCTGGCAGTACACTGTATATAGATATATTTGGTATGGCCCAAATACAGGCAGAAAAATGTAAAATCTCTTTCAACTTCATAGGAAAGTACTTTTTAAGGAGAATACATAGCATTTAAATATTCACTACCTACAGGGAGCTAATTGTTGGCTGGTTTCAGCAGGAGGCAGCAGAACATGGTGTTAAGAACATGAACTCTGGGATGTCTGGGTGGTTCAGTTTGTTAAGCGTCTGCCTTTGGTTCAGGTCATGATCTTGGGGTCCTGGGATCAAGCCCTGCACTGGGGTCCCTGCTCAGCAGAAAGCCTGCTTCTTCTGCTGCCTGTGGCCTTTCCCCTTGCTCATTCTCTCTCTCTCTCTCTCTCTCTCTTGCTCTCTGTCAAATAAATAGTCCAAAAAAAAAAAAAGAAAAAAGAAAAAAGAAAAGAAAAAGAACATGAACTCTGATGCTACTCTGCATCAGAGGGTGGAAGCCCAGTTCTCCTACTTAGTGTTGGTGAGAATTTAGACAAGGAATTTAAGCCTACTTGCCTAGATTTCTTCTGCTAACAAATAGGTTAATAGAAATACTACTTCCTAGAGTTGTTGTGGGTATTAAATTAGTCAACATATGTAAAGTACTTAGAATCTTACCTGACACACCATAAGTACTATATAATTATTTAACAAATCAGTGAAGGAAGTACAGGTAGTTTTTTGAGCAAAGATTATTCTTTTCAAAACATGCAACATGGAACTATTAGTTGAACAACTATTTTAAACAATTCATTAACTTGGCAACTATTTACTGAATATCATTAATCATATTAACATTTACTCGTATTAATCATAGGCATATTTATTATCATAGGATAAGGAAACACTGATCTCAGCTCCAGGGAATTTACAACTACAGGTTGAATTTGCCACTACAAAACTTCGAGATTAAATGTCCACAAATGTGCATGACTGGTATACCAATGCTTATTTGTAAAGATCATTTTACATCATCCTTCAATCAAAGTGAAGGGAGTATTTGTATCCTTTTGAATGTCATTCACATGTCTTGATTACACAGAATTGTACTTTACACATAATACACTTCATTACTTCATCTGATGTTTCACACCTACTAATATATTTATTTTTTTCTCTATGAGTGTTCTTTCTTTTACAATTTGGAAAACAGATTGCTTTGAATCTAGGTGATATGAGTTATTTTCTGCCTAAGGAATATTTATTTTCCATGGCATAAATTTCAGGTATAGCTGAACAAGCATAAACATTCCTAGCTGCTTTCTTCTGTTGTGGAAGAGATACTATGTATGTGTCTTTGTTCCTTGAAGGAAACTTAACTGCCATCCAGCAATGTACTGTTCTTTCTCTGTCATGTTACATAAAAGGGTTTGTGCAATGCACAAATTAAAAAAGCGTCATGCACATAAGTGTCAGCTGTCTTCATAGCAGCAAAACCCATTCATGATTGAATCAAGACAAAGGCCAAAATTGGCATGGATATCTGAAAGGGGGATTTTATGCTCAGCAGTCAACACAGTTAATTTTTCTCTTGTACATGTAAGTGGCATAAACACACAAGTATAATTTAAATCATGCACACACATGCATAAACAGTAAGTAATCCCAGAAGTGAGGGCAGCAGGGAATTAATAACTATTAGTTATTGAAAAGTGAGGAGAGTCAGATGCTGAACTAATTACAATTAGTAATTGTATTACTAATCTTCCTCATTGGTAGATCACTTATAACATATTTGTATTAACATCTCCTCTATTAAGCATAGAGACTCTAAGATTCAGCAGGGTAGAAAAAATTTTCCAGAGCTCACCAGTTACCAATAAGACTAGGTTATAAACATTGCTCCTACCTTCATTCTCAAATATTATACTGCTCCTCAGCATACAGGGGTTAATGCCTACATTCTCAAATATTATACTGATCCTCAGCATACAGGGGTTAACAAATGATTATTGCTCTCCATGAGGTGATTGCCTTCTATCTTCATTAGACTTGTGCTTCTTAAGACCTGACCTATGTTCTAGGTGTCCAAAGAGTCAGTCATAACTACATGTTTCATGCTATCCCCTCATACAGCACAAGTTTGAGTATTATCATTACTGTATTAGCACATTGTGATTAACATATTGCAATGCTAATTGCATACCATTATTACAATTAATGCTACTATAATTAATATAAATAATGCTATTATGTAGTTATTCAATCACTGAGTAAAAATATGTTAAATATAAAATCTGAAGGATTCAGACATAAAAGACCTGGGAAATTAAAAGCAAAGAGAAGACATATGGTCCTAAATAAGAAAGAAGTTACATTTATGACAGAAAACAACACATCAAAAATCCTTTTTACTATGTATCATATTTTTCCGAGGAAAAATCAATAGGAAATGCTCTAAGATAAATATTTTAGAAAGATATGTAAGTGCCCATTAGCCAACAAAGCCTGATAGGATATATTATTTTCCACTTGCAGTTTTATTAGATTTCACCTTCCTCCAGCAGCATGATGGGAGGGGATGAAAACATTGTTTTCTCATTTGTTCTTACTTGGTATGCTCTTTAAGTTTTAATTAATATTATATACATTGTTATATGCCAAATATTAACTTATATATATTCACTGTATATCATATATACTAAATATAAATACACATTAAATCTAATATGCACACTAAATATTTATATACTATATATAAATGCATAATTCAATTAAAAACAAATTTTGACAAACTTGATGTAACTGGTAATGATATTGGTCTGCCCTTGTCAATTAGCCTTTACTGTTTTCATGACTATAGGGCCAGTCTCTAGTCTTTTTTCCTGTGTGTCTTTATCTGGAAGCAATCTTTTTGGCTACTATACTCTACCAAACTGCCTCTCAGGAGTGTTGCTCAAGCAATGCCTCTTCAGAGCTGATGAATGAACGGACCAACCCTTTTACTTCTTTCCTTACCCTTTCCTTACCCTTTCATACTTACTTATGAGAAGTGTGTCTGAGGTGTCCATACTTTGCAGTCTGCCATAGGCACACCCCCTTAGATTTATCTCAGTTGCCCACTATTGCTTTCCGTCCTTCCAACATAATTTATCTGTTCACTTGGCAATGACTCATAAATAAACTCTGAAATAAATGATGTACATCTAAATCCTGTCTCAGGATCTTCTCAGGAAAATCAAACAATGCTATGGCATAAAAATATAAAATCTAACTCTATTATATCTATCTATATCTATATCTATCTATATCTATATCTATCTATATATCTGATTCACACTTTAAATGATACAGTTTGAGAATGAAATATTTAAATATTTATTTTAATGTAAATAAATGTATAAAAATAAATTTCGTAAAATTTATTTCATGATCCTGGAGTCCCAGGATCAAGTCCCGCATCAGACTCCCAGCTCAGCGGGGTGTCTACTTCTCCCTCTGACTCTCCCCCACTTCTTGTGCACTCTCTCTCATTCTCTCTCTCTCAAATAAATAAAATCTTTTAAAAAATTATAATTTAATTTCAAAGTAGATAAGGCAAAAAACAAGAAAATAAAAAGAGAAAAGAGAAGGCCATGGTCATTGTGGGAGATGTTAAAATGTCTCATGACTGAGAAAATTCAAGTAGACAGGAAAACTAGTGTTCACTAATATAAAATATCTGAGTACAATAATTAAGAAATTGAATAACACATTAAGAAATTGTGCAACATAGCTATTAATACATAATTAAGAAACTTGATGACATATATATGTATACATATATACATATATATATAGAACACAACACTGAACAATGACAAGATTTTATAATTTGTTGAGGTACATCAACAAATTATAAAATAGTATTAAAACTGACCATATGCTGGGCCATAAATAAAACCTAAATAAATTACAAAGGATTGATTTCATTCAGAGTATGTTCATTGACTAGAGTGGAATCAAGCTAGAAATTAATAACAAAGAGAAGACTGTAAAGATCTCAAACTTAAGTATTAAACAACACATTCCTAAATAATTTATAAATTATAATATCTATAATACATGCAGGAATTAAAAATATTTTGAACTAAATTATAATAAGAACACAACATATCAAAACTTGTTGGATACATCTAAAATATGCTGTAGTGACAAATTTGTGACATTAAATCATACATATTGAGGAAAAAATAAAACCTAAAAATCAGTAAGATAAGTCTCCATACCAGAAATTTAGAAAAAGGGGTGCCTGGGTGGCTCAGTGGGTTAAAGCCTCTGCCTTCGGCTCAGGTCGGGATCGAGCCCCGCATTGGGCTCTCTGCTCAGCAGGGAGCATGCTTCCCTTCCTCTCTCTCTGACTGCTTCTCTGCCTAATTGCGATCTCTGTCAAATAAATAATTAATTAATTAAAAATTTAAAAAAAAGAAATTTAGAAAAAGAATATCAAATTGAATACAAAGTACAAAAAAATAAAGATAAGAACAAAGTATATGTAATAAAAAACAAACGTATCAGGAAAAAAATAACAAAATCCAGAAGTTGATCATTTAGAAAAATCAATAAAATTTAAAAAAAATCAATAAAATTTATAAATTTCTAGCAAAATTGATCAAAAGAGTGAGGAATAATTCTACTTCTTGATATAAGGACTGAAAAAGCAGATATTGCTGCAGACATTTGGAAACATAAAATAACTCAATGCCAACAATTTGACAATTCATATGCAATAAAAAAAGTAATTTACCAAGCTGACAAAAGAAGAAATATAAAGTGAATATTCCTATAATAAATCATTCTTGTAAGTCTTTACTCAAAGAAAAAATTAAGACTTGGTAGCTGGACCAGTGAATTCTTTCAAATATTAAATTAAGAAATGACTTTGATCTTATGAAAATTCCGCAGATAATAATGAAAAAGGGAACAGATTCCAAAACTTTTTATGAAGTCATCATATGACTAAGAATGGCAAGAAACAAATTTACTAATCAATCTCTGTCACAAACAGATGCAATTAGCAAGTTAATATTCATTACGTATGAAATTGTATCAAGTTAATATTCATTACGTATGAAATTGTATGCTGACTGAACAGGTTTATTCCACTGAGAAAGTGGTTTCAAATAAGAAAATCAGTCAATAATAACTCACCATATGACTAGAACGTGGAGAGAAATCACATAATAATCTCAAAATCATATGATAACCTTCAATAACCAATAATGAAAGAACAATTAGAACCCAGGAATAGAAAACAATTTCCCTA
>ML099889.1:11609-23796 GCA_003697995.1 Taxidea taxus jeffersonii | reverse complement strand
AATGGTAAAGACTGTCTGGAGAATTTAGCCTGGACTTTGGTCACATTAAAGTAAAATTACAAAAACAATACAAAGAAATATTCCTCATATTACCATTCACTTCATGTCGTCTTAGGGCCTCTGCATCTGAACATAATATCTCAGTATAGTTTCAGTTAAAGTGTCAACTTTGGGGGAACCTGGGTGGCTCAGTCATTAAGCATCTGCCTTCAGCTCAGATCATGATCTCAGGGTCCCAGGATCAAGCCCCTGCTTAGCAGGGAGCCTGCTTCTCCCTCTCCCTCTGCCTGCAGTTCCCTTGTTGTGCTCTCTTCCTCTCTCTCTCAAATAAATAAAATCTTATTAAAAAAAAAAATGTCCATGTTGTTTGGGTATTTTGTGCTATTTTATTTATTTTATCCTATATGTTACTACATTATCTTCCTTGGTGAATTTTGTGGATGTTCTCCCTTCAGGAATGAACGAATTTCCTCAGGAATGGCTGGGACAGCTCTACCAGCAAGCCCTCAGCTACTTGCTCATGACAAGAACAGTTTCAACTAAGGGGAGGTTCCTCAGCCAGGGTCACTATCTCTCTGATGTGGCCACATTCAAGGACTAGCAAACATGAATTTGTAATCATGTATGCCCTCACTCCCACAAGGGACAGCTATGGGTGTTCCACAGCTCAGAACCCCCATGCAGTTGGCTGAGTCCTCCACTGAAACTATGTCAGAGCTGCTGCTTCTGCTCATTTGTTCTGCCTTGCCATTCCCTTCTTCATCATTCCCTGGTACACTTCCCATGCACTGTTCCCCATCGCAGAGCCCGTTTCCTGGGAGCCCCGACAGTTGCATCTTTATTTTTTTGAATGGTTGTCTAACAGCCCATGAAATTTGAACACCCTATCTCCACCTCACATATTTGTAGTTAGTTGGATACTGATTTAATTCTTTTGTATTATTTTCTTAAAGTACATACCCAAGCATGAAATATATGTTATATTACAAATATATCATATGCCATATATTATTTGTAAATTATTTATATTTAAATATATAATTTTGCTAATTTTAATATACAATCTTGCTAATTTATAATATATTCCAAAGTACTAGTTCAGCAGCTTTCTTAGACTATCACATAACTAGGTATTATAATTTTTATTTAAAATTTGAGAGAAAGTGGAATCTCATCCTTTTTTTCATTTAAAATTTTATTAACTGGTAGTATTGATTTTTTAAAAGATTTATAAAATCCTTAGCAAAGTATATAGGATGAAAATAAAGGCTATATAAATGTTACATCTAATTGTTTTTACTAAAGTTTTTTTTTTTTTAAGATTTTATTTATTTGATAGAGATCACAAGTAGAGAGGCGGGCAGAGAGAGAAGAGGAAGCAGGCTCCCTACTGAGCAGAGAGCCTGATGCAGGGCTTGATCCCAGGACCCTGAGACCATGACCTGAGTTGAAAGCAGAGGCTTTATCCCACTGAGCCACCCAGGCGCCCCATTTACTAAAGTTTTTTTGAAGAGCTTATTAACATTGCTTTTAATGTAGCTGTTTTTCTAGGAATTAATAATATATAACTTCTATAATTAAATTAGACATGTTTAATAGCATAAACTTATTTTTCATTTAAATTGCTATCATCCTGACATAATAAATATAATATTTATTAAAAATAATTGCCATAGGAATATGCACATATTTGGAAGCATATGTCTAGTAATTTGACCTTTCATGACCCTATTTATCTATATAAATGAGGATATAAATACACATTTTGTAGCATGGATATGGTGACTAAATTTGTAAAGCAGCTAGGATAATATCTGCTCTGTAATAGAGGTTCCATGACTCATGTTGTAGAAAAAAGAAAAGGCTCTTGGTCATACTTGAGGGACAAAAATCAAGAGAAACAAACAATGTGAGAAAACAATCATAAAATGACCCTTAGAGAGCAACGCGAAGCAGTAATTGTGAATGAGAGGTAATGAACAACATCCAGGGGAAAATGTGTGCGCTAAAGACTTTCCTCCGAAGGCTGTGGGGTTTTGGGAGACTAGTCATATGTGTTTGCTTATGTAAGGCTTTGCAAAGAGCAGGTACTAAGGACATGAACGAGAGAATGGCGGTACTGTAGATCCCAGCTGGGCCACAGGCCCCCAAGGGTCCAAACAGATGTAAAAGAATACAAAGAAATAAAAGTATGGGATTGTGGCACAGTGAGACTGTCATGGTAATGAGGCAGCCCCTCAAGCATAAGTAGGTGCTCAGCCTCAATGGTACTTGGTGATAATTTATTGGAGGAACAGTGTAACTAGATGATTTACATAGAAATTCTAGTCAAACAGTACTTAGGGGGAGAAGATTCATTTTTTCACCACTTGGGCTCATAATATCATGTCAAAGAGAATATTTAACAATGAATAATAATTTAAATACAATTCATTTGAGAATGCTTATTCTGTGGTGAGAAACCACTCAGAAAACCAATTTAGACATGCTCCACTCTTGAAGAAGGCAAATAATCAATCTACCTTGAAAAAACTTTGTAAAAGTGTATTTTTAAATGACAACATCTTAAATCATCAGATAAGTAGCTACGTGCACAGTTTTGTTTAATTCATTATCATAGACATAAAATATCTTCCTTTGAATACCTGATCTGTATTATTTTATAATATCCATTTATTAAAGTCAATATATATTGTTGAGGAGTTACATGGAGACAAGTAGCAATAAACTAAAGAGAAGTAATTCCCATATGGTTATGTGGGCTTTAGAATGAGATGATTGGGACACATTTTATAGCTGGTCCATGAACAAATTCTAGTAGCAATAAGAGGTTAAATATATGGGAAAAGGAGAAGGTATAACTTGAGTGGGGGCATAGAAACAATAAGGGGGCTTTAGGGTCAAATGCAATGTGTAATAATTAACCTTAAAGAGGAGAAGAGAATATCCTCCATGGACTATGTCCTCCATGAAAAGAGGCCAATCAGAGCACAGAAGTCTGGAGTTATTATGAGAGAATTATTCTGAGAGTGTCTGTTTCCCAGTCTAATTAATCTATGAGCCTTGCACAAATTAGATGTATTTAGTATTTCTGAATAAATGAAAGAATAAATTCAAAACTAAACTCTCCACATAAAATGCTCTTATAACAATGACACTGAAAGCACATACAAAATTAGCAAAGTCGTTGATTATGTATGAAGAATTAATATCTAAGTTAATTTGTGAAAATGATTCATAATTAAAGGACAAAGTCTATAAAAATACAAAGTATATGATTAAGTTTCAGTTAATGCCTGAATCATAAAACTCCTGGAAGTTTTATGTCATTGTAATTAATTCCAAACTGCTCCAAAAATTAAAAAAATAAGTTAAATCCTCCAGTTATTCTTAAACTGTGATAGGTCATTCATTAAGAACATTGTGTTTCACTCTCAGTCCCATTCAGATCATGATCTGATAATCAAAAGTTGTTGCATCTGGAAGACATGATCATTTGCAGGATGTTCTGGCGACTTATAAGTAGCAGGAATACATATTCTGAAATTTCTGACCCTTTCTAATACCTGAAGATTATCAGAGCACACCAAACTGAGCAAAGCTGTTGTTCAATTAAATTTGGCTGGTGGAGGTGGGAACTGGAGTTATGGTGGGTATCAGATGGGCCAGATAATTCACACTTTGGTTGTTGGATGAGAGGGCAAGGTAAGCCCCTTGGGTTCAGAGGGTTATACATAAAAATAAAATGTGGTTAACTGTGTAATTCTGAAATCACTTTGTACTTGGAAACACACAGATGATGGAGATAATGTGTGTGGTTTGACTCCCAGCTCCAACAGAAGCACTTTGCTCTTGACATTGGTCAAATCATTCAGCCTTTCTAAGTTTCCATTCCCCTTTTTATAAAACAAAGATTAATGGAGCCTCTTACAAGGATAATAAAAATGTTAGAAATAACATATTTAAAACACTTACACACAGCTTGAAATATGGCATAAGTTTTGTAAATCATAGATACCATTAGGAGAAGTAGCATTAATAACCTAATTTTTTTCAACCCATGATGAAGATATAAAGATTTATTCCTAACAATTTTAGCTGCCCTTTGCTAAGATTCCTGCTCTGTCACTGATATAAATTCTTAGTCAGCTCTCATTTTGAAATCTGAAGTTCTTCATATTTGAAGTTGAAAACAAACTATAAAATATGTCACAATGTCTTCCCTATGTGTCACACTCCTATGTATGAATACCAGATGTACTATGTTCCCTAGGATGATATAATTACTATTATGTGATTATACTCTTATATTGTTATAGAATATATTAATAATACATAAGAATTTTAGAAGAGTGATTCCAGCCTCATTTACTATGTGGCTGGAAGTAATTGTTGCTGTTTAAGAGTTCAGCCCCTGGTTAAGTGGCCTTTTCAGAATTTAGGAATGGGTTGATAAAATGAAGTTTAGCCTGAGACATAGAGATGAAGGATTCCACCTCCAAAAAACATTGGTATGGGCATATCCCTCCTGTATTATCTCACTTTTAAATAATCTAAAATGCAAAGGACAGAGTATCAATCATGCTCTACTTCAGGTATATTTTTATAATACAAATTACCTCAGGTCATCTTCAAAGTTAAATAAGATCAACTATTTTTCTGTGATTGTATCCATGTCTTTGAAAAACACCCACACACTCAAATATTTTAAAATTTACTTATCAGGGGACAGTTTAAATAAAAGACAAATGGATAAGTAGAACAACATAGAGTCTATAACTTGACCTTCATAACTACAGTCAACTGGTCTTTGACAAAGGACAAAGGAAATACAATGAAGCAAAGATAGTCTTTTCAACAAATGATGTGGAACAACTGGACATCCATGAATACCAAAAATGAACAAACTGAGGGTTTTGGAAGGGAGAGGAGTGGGGAGATAGGTGAGCCTGGTGGTGGGTATTAAGGAGGGCATGTATTGCATGGGGCACTGGGTGTGGTGCATAAACAAAGAATCTTGGAACACTGAATAAAACGAAATATTTTTTAAGTGGGGGAAAATTTATTAAAAATCTATAGTCCCCCTCTCCCTTCCAAATCTAAGAAACACTAATAAATATTTTCTTGTATCAAAAAAATAAATCTAGACAGATCTCATAAAACAAAAATTGACTCAAAATGGATCACAGGCCCAAGTTTTAAACACAAAACTATAAAACTCCTAGAAGACAACACAAGAGAAAACACAGATGATTTTTTGTATGTTGATATCATTTTAGAAAATACATCAAAGCCATAATTCATGAAATAAATAATAAGATGGACTTTGTAAAAATTAAAAACTTCTGCTCTGTGAAAGATGATATCAAGAGAATGAGAAGACAAGCCACAGACTTGGAGGGAAATATTTGCAAAAGACATCTGACAAGGGAGTGTTCTCTAAAATATACAAAGAACTCTTAAAATTCAACAATAAGGAAAAAAACTTGATTTAAAAAAGTGAGCCAAAGACTAACAGAAATTTTGCCACAGATAATATACTGATAGAAAATAAGCATATTAAAAGATGTTCCACATCATATCATCAGAATATTGAAAATTGAAACACTACACACCTAATAGAATGACTGAAATCCAAAACACTGCCAATACCAAATGCTGGTGAGGGCATGAAACAAAGGAACTTTAATTAATTTTTGGTGGGAATGTCATTTTTGAAGACAATTTGGCTGTTTCTTATGAAACTAAACACATTTTCCCCATATGATACAACAGTCATGCTCTTTGGTATTTACCAAGTGAAATGAAAACTTACATCCACACAAAAACCTGCACATGGGTGTTTATAGAAGTTTTATTCATAATTGCCAAAATTTTGAAGCAACCAAGATGTCCTTCAGTAGAATGAATAAATAAATTGTGCTTTATTCAGACAATGGAATATTATTCAGTGCTAAATGAAATAAACTCTCAACCCATGAAAAACATGGAGGTACCTTCAATGCATATTACTATATGAATTAAGCCAATCCTAAAAGGCTACATTATGTGTGATTCCAAATATATGATGTTCTGAAAAAGGCAAAATACTGGAGACAATAAAATACTGGTGGTTACCACTGCAATAACTGTGCCAATGATAAGCAAGTACTAAACCATCTAATCCTTTTGTTATATTATAGTTAACTCCTCTCAGGAACCTTCCTACAAGTATTAATTTTTCCAGAAACTAGAAGAACCTTATTCTAAATAGAAGACTATTACAGCTTTGCAAAGAATACCAGCATGTGATGTCTCTTGAGTGAAGATGACAATTGATCTTTCCTTTAGGGAATTCCACTGGAAATCTTTTAAGCTTGTTTATCAGTCTGTGTGCCAACAATAACTATGCCTCTCTCAGTCAGTAAGAAATGTATATTTGTATCATGACCCATACCCAGGATAAAGACTAATTAAACTCAACCCAAATTAAAGCTCTTTCCCTGGGAAATGAAATTAGAACTAACAGATTCCAGATGCAGCTTGAGCTGGTCTCCTTAAGAGACATACGACTAACTTCTGCCCTGTCAATTTTATGGTGGGCAAAGTAATCAGCCATAGAAAGTGGGCAGGACAGATGGAAACAGTATACCATGTGTCCCTGACTCTAGATTTCCTACTTCAAGCCCTTTTCTAAGTTCTGACTGCATTCATTAAGTCATGCCAGAACTCATTCTGTTCTTCCTTGTTTCTCACTTTCTTGAGACACACCTCACAAACAATGAAGGGAAACACACTTTCAGTGCCAACTGTTCCCCAACTTCTCCCCATCCCAAATGTTCCTTTTACTCTGAAAGAGCATCACTTCCTAAACAATAAGGGCAAATCTGCTCAGGCACAATCTGTAGAAAGATGATGACCGAAGCTTAGCACTCTGATACCACAGGACTATGGAGAATTTATAAATTAGATTAGTCTAAAATGACTGAGCCCACACTTTGTGGTTTCTGCATGTATAACTATATACACAACCATATTTTGTTTTAGTCCACTTTGCAGATATTGCATTTTTAGAAGTTTTTTATAAGTTGAATTTTTTTTATAAGTTGAATGTTTGTAACAACACTGCATGAGACAAGAACATTGACACCATTTTTCCAATAGTATTTGCTCACTTCCTGTCTTTGTGTCACACTTTGGTACCTCTTGCAATATTTAAAACTTTTTCAATATTATTATGTTTGTCATCATGATGTGATCAGTGATTACAACTCACTGAAAATTCAGATAATGGTTGGAATTTTTTGGTAATAAATTATTTATAATAATATTCGTAAATTATTTAATTAAGGTATATACATTTAAAAAGATACATTTTAAGGCATAATTTTTTGCACACTTAATAGACCACAGTATAGTCTAAACATAGCTGTTATGTGCACTGGGAAACCAAAAAGTCCATTTGACTCACTTCATTCTAGTGCATAGTCTGGAACCCAGCCCTCAATGTCTCAGGGATATGTCTGTAGTTATCTAGTTAAATGCATCAACATTTATATGCTATAACCTATTAAAAATAGGCAATAAATTAGTAATTCCTGCTTCATCCAGTTCAGGACCTTTAGAAACTCTTAGAAGTGTTTGTCAAACCTCTATTTTCCATAGTTGTATGCATTAACATGGTCACATCTAGCCTTGGCCTTAATATTCTCTTCAGAGAATTCTCAATTGCCCTGCCTGCCAATGTTCTAGATACAAATTTATAAATAGAGTCTTCATTGTTTACTTTTGCTTGTTGGCATATGTGTTATTATAACTCTCCCTCCTAGGCCACCTAATTAGCTATTAAAGATGCTTGCAATGTTCCCCAGTGTATGCACTGAGAAAAAGTCATTGGTATCTGCCAAACAAGTAGAAGTGGCTTCCTTCTTTCACTGTCCTACATTGTATCAGTAGAAAGTGTTTACAAGATTTCTCTGTTAAAAAAACAAGACCCTGTAAGTGGAACTTTGCCAAAGGGGTATCTTTTCTTGACACCTACAGACAAATATAACATATTTTATTTTTTAATGTGTTTTATTATTCAAATTCAACTAGCCAATATATAGTACATCATAAATTTCAGATGTAGTCTTCAATAATTCATCAGTTGCATTTAACACCCAGTCCCATCACATCACATGCCTTCTTTAATGCCCATCACCCAATCAGCCCATCTGCCCCACCCACTTCCCCTCCCTCCGGCAACTCTCAGTTTGTTTCCTATAGGTAAGAGTCTCTCTTGTTTTTTTCTCACTCTCTGATGACTTCCCATTCAGTTTTCCCTACCTTCCCCTATGAGCCTCTGAACTGTTTCTTATATTCCACATATGAGTGAAATTATATGATAATTGTCTTTCTCTGACTGACTTATTTCGCTCAGCATAATATACACCAGTTCGATCCATGTCAATGTAAATGATAAGCATTCATCCTTTCTGATCGTTCTCTCTCTCTCTCTCTCTCTCTCTATATATATATATATATATATAATCTCACATGTTCTTTATCCATTCATCTGTCAATGGGCATCTCAGCTCTTTCTACAGTTGGCTATTGTGGACATTGCTGCTATAAACATTGGGGTGCAGATACCCCCATCAAATCACTACTTTTGTATCTTTGGGGTAGTGCAATCACTGGGATATAGTGTAGCTCTATTTTTAATTTCTCGAGGAACCTCTATACTGTTTTCCAGAGTGGCTGCACCAGCTTGCATTCCCACCAACAGTGTAAGAGGGTTCTCCTTTCTCTGAATCCTCACCAACATTTGTTATTTCCTGTCTTGTTAGTTGTAGTCATTCTGATGGGTGTGAAGTGCTATCTCACTATGGTTTTGATCTGTATTTCCATGATGCCAAGTGAGGTAGAGTATTTTTTTCCAGTGTCTGCTGACCATTTGTATGTCTTCTTTAGAGAAATGTCTGTTCATATCTTCTGCCCATTTCCTGACTGGATCATTTATTTTTTGAGTTTGATAAGGTCTTTATAGATCTTGGATACTAGCCCTTTATCTGATATGCCATTTCCAAATATCTTCTCCCATTCCATAGGTGGCCTTGTAGTTTTGTGCACTCTTTCCTTTGTTGTGCAGAAGCTTTTTATATTTTTCTATTTTTTAAGATTTTCATTTATTTGACAGGGAGAGACACAGCAAGAGAAGGAGCACAAGAAGAAATGGGAGAGCAAGAAGTGGGTTTCCCGAAGAGCAGGAAGCCCAATGAGGGGCTTGATCCCAGGACCCTGGGATCATGACCTGAGCTGAACGTAGACGCTTAATGACTGAGCCACCCAGGTGCCTCCAGAAGTTTTTTATCTTGATGAAGTCCCAATAGGTCATTTTTGCTTCTGTATCCCTTGATTTGGAGGTGTGTCTAGCAATAAATTGCTGCAACCGAGGTTGAAAAGGTTGCTGCCTGTGCTCTTCTCTAGCATTTTGATGGGTTCCTGTCTCATATTTAGTCTTTCATTCATTTTGAGTTTATCTTTGTGTATGGTGTAAGAAAAAAGCCCAGTTTTATTCTTCTGCATGTGACTGTCCAACTTTCCCAGCACCATTTATTGAAGAGACTATCCATTTTCCATTGGCTCTTCTTTCCTGCTTTGTTGAAAATGAGTTGGCCATAGAGTTGAGGGTCCATTTCACAAACCCATTTTAACTGAGTCATAATCAGAAAACAAGTTTGAGATCTTAGAAACACACAAAAAATTCAAATCCTTGCCAAGTCTTCTTTATGTTTAAGGTGATTTTTGTCATGTCTGAACCTGGATATTTAAGGTATCAAATAATCCTCATGTCCTTTTTTTTTTTTTAATAAGGTGAGAACTTAATAGAATCTTAAAAAATTCTCATAGACACAAGTGCATATACCAAAAAAAGGGGAACATTAAAATTTCATTTCAATTAATTTACCAGTTTATATCAAGTAAGAGCATTGTATCCACATGTTGGATTAAGAAATTAATTGAATAAATGCCCCCCTCCAGTCATAAGCATATTTAAAACTTGTCTACAAAGTTAAATATTTTCTTAATTCTTGTCTTCTTCCTTCCATTTCTTCTTCCCTTCCCTCATGTACAATGATGGTTTATGGATTTTGCTGTGTAGGTTTTCCATTTCTTGAAAATTTATTCTTAATTATTTTATCATCTTTGATGTTATTATAAATATAATTGTCCTCTTTATTTAAATTTTGAATTGTTCATTGCTAATGTATAAAAATATGATTGCATTTTGACCAACTATCCTACACCTTTGCTGAACTTCTTTTTTGGTGCTAAGAGATTTTGTGTGCGTGTGTGTGTGAGCTTTGGATTTTATACATACAACATCATGTCATCTGCAAATAGAGGTAGTTTTATTTCTTTCTTTCCAGTAAGTGGAATTTATTTGTTTTATTTCATTTTACAAAACAATCTCTCTGGGGTACCTGGGTGGCTCAGTGGATTAAAGCCTCTGCCTTCAGCTCAGGTCATGGTCCCAGGGTCCTGGGATCAAGCTCTGCATCAGGCTCTCTGCAAGCCAGGAAGCCTGCTTCCTCCTTTCTCTCTCTGCTTGCCTCTCTGCCTACTTGTAACCTCTCTCTGTGTCAAATAAATAAATAAAATATTAAAAAAAACAAAACAAACAACAACAAAAAAAACACAAAACAATCTCTCTGTCCCCATCTTGTTTGCATTAACGTATGCCATACATCCTTCTATCATAATATCTACAATACTTAATTATACTACTTATTTACACATTTATTTTATCAATAAAAATTGCATAACACATCAAACATTTAGTAATATCCATTACATGGTTGAATGCTTGAATCTTTGATGTTTTATTTTTGCATGATATAAAAATATAATGCATTTGTGTTTTACAGTATACATCAAGTAAGTATTAATAACTTATTGGCAATTTTGGAATTTTGAAGCTACCCAAGAACATGCATTCAAATTGTGAATTTGCTGCTCCATTGGACTTAATAGAAAGTATTAAAACCAGCTCTGGTCTCTAGATTTTAACAAATTACCCATAAATGAAGGTATCACAATTTCAACTCATTCCAAATACAGGGAGATAGAAAATAGATCCACAAATCCAGGTTGTCATAAACAGCATAGGAACACAGCTGGTCATTCAGTCAAGATTACATTGTGCGGTATCCATCTTCACAGAGCAGAAGCTCGTACAGTGTATGATGAAGCAATTCCTTCTGGACCTTCAGTTTTATTGGGTAGGTATCCCTCACTAGAGCTGGGAAACATCACATCCTTGCTTTGTTAATGTTTTTTCACACTCAGCTGAACACACCATTTCAGAGGATTATATAATTTGCTTCAAATTCAATAAAATATCTAAATGATCCATGCTTTATCTTTAGCAGGCCATCTCTTTATACACATTATTTTATTAAAAGAATAATGACTGGAGATTGGAAGAAGATCTTGTTATAACATAGACAAATCTCAATCAACCACTGGACCATCAAAATAGTAATATAGCCTAGAAACATGGTTTAAACACCTGAAAATTTGACTTTCCAGCCAGAAAGCAATCAAGGTTACAAAAAAACCCCAGAATCAACAAGTATGGAAAAATACCTATGTTTATTGTTAAAGAACATTATATATAGCTATATGTTAGTTTCTATTAGAGTCATTTAAATGTCCTGATTCTGGCAAATGTGGTTATCATCAAAATATAAAATATATGCTGATAAGAAACCAATGGTACAATTCAGAGCAGGAATTCAGGAAATAATGCCTGGAATTTAAAGCTTGAATATCTAAAATACACCCAATGTAGAGCCACCCTGCAAAATGGTCCCATCGATATTCCAATTTTTAAGTGGATATAACTTATTTAGAAACTGGCTGGCACTATTTGTCATAGTTTTAAACAGTTATCATAATCTTTTATTCCAAAGGCTTAGTTAGCTTTCACATGTCTCTATATTATTATTTTAATTTTTTTCCTTATGCAACACTGACTTATTGTCCTTTATCCCTCTTCCCTCTACAATGTAGTCACTGAGCATAATTACTATTGTCTTCCTAATCTTGTGCTTTCTCTTACTCTTCCTGATATATGTTAGAGTCCTATCCATGGAGTAAATACCTAATCCATATTTGATTATACTGATGACAGGAAAATGAAAAGTTTGTTTTTTTTTTT
>ML099888.1:12244-23214 GCA_003697995.1 Taxidea taxus jeffersonii | reverse complement strand
GGATCAAGCCCCAAGTCATGCTTCCTGCTCAGCAGGGAATCTGCTTCTCCCTCTCTGTCTCTCTCTCTCTTCCTCTGTTCCCCACCATGACTCATTCTCTCTCTCTCAAATAAATAAATAAAATCTTTAAAAAAGAAAATACACAAGTGGTCAATAAGCCCATAAAAACTGGCAGCCACGTGTTCATAGCAGCGTTTTCCCAAACCACCCAAAAAGTGGAAACAAATCAAATGGGCACCCATGGATGAACGAGTAAATAAAATGTGCATTCACGCAACTACACAGACAAACCTCAAAAACATTACATTCAGTGGGAAAAGCCAGACCCAAACAGCCATATATTGTATGATTCCATTTACGTGTGACGTCCCGAATGGGCAACTCCATCCAGGCACAGATCAGCAGCTGCCCGGCTCAGGGTGTAGGCCAGGAGGAGGAGGGGTGGGGAGTCACCGCTCATGGATGTGGGGTTTCTTTTTAGGGTGATGAAAATGTTCTAAACTTGACTATGGTGAGGGTTGCATAACTCTGTGAATATACTAAAAATCATTTAACTGTATACTTTATAATCATAAATTATGAATCATATGCTATATGAATTATATCTCAATAAAGATATTATTAAAAAATGACTAGAGAGCCTGCCCCGTCCTGCCCTAAGGAGGTAGTCAATCATGGAAGGGCCCCTTAGAGCTGCCTTAGCAAACCAAGTCCTGCAGAAAGAGCCACAGCCCTCTGGTTTACCTGAGTTGTGATTCTAGGTCAGGGGAGGTATGGTCTTCTTATGGCCCAAGGTCCTCAATGTGGACACCGGAAACTCCACAAAGTTCCATGCTTTGTCCCCCACCAGCTTTGTCTCCCACTTCTCCAGGGCAATGAGGTCACCCACACACAAAGGCTGCCCCTTCTTCCTGTAAACCTCTTTCATGCAACTCTATGCATCCTCCAATACTCCATTCAGGTGTGGATCCCCCCCAGGTAGCCTCCCTGAGCCCCTGGAAGTGGGGCAGTTGGCGCCCCCCCAATGCTTCCTCCAGTTCCCCAGGTCCGTGAAGACAGGTCTGCCTATCATCTCACATTGGTAAATGTCACTATTCCATGATTCTTGTACCACGGGCTTTAAGCGCCATGCAGGCAGTAGCCACTCTTACTCTCTTGGTAGCTTCAGTATCTAGAGCGTCTGGCACACAGTAGGTGCTCAGCAGCCCACCCAGGCCATTTTCCCAGCCTGAACCTGGGCAACTCCAGCTGGGACTCACAGGAGCGAGGAAGGACACGCACGCATCAAGGACAGCGGGAATAAGAGGGCTTCTTAAGTGGGTTCCCTTCCCCTTCCTCTTAGCAGCTACCCTCCATGCTCAGTGGCCTTTTTGTCCTCCAGCTGCCCCTTCCAGGGACGATTGTGTAAGGTCAGCAGACTCTTGAAGATTGAGGAGCATTGGAAAGAAAAGAGGACAATCATCCACGGAGCACTGACTGTGGGCAGGTACCATGCTTAGAGCTCTCCCTATATTCTTTATTCCTCAAAATAAGCAAGGATCATTCTTGCTAATTTTTCCAGACAAAGAGTCATGCCCAGGATCACACGAATAGTAAGGTGCAGGACAGGAATTCCAGTCTGGGTCTTCCTGGTCCTAAGAGTTCTGCCTCCTTATTTCACTCACACAGCCCTCTTTTGGGATCTATTATGAACCAGCCTTGTGCCCTGAGGGGAAAAGATCACTCCTCTGGCCCCAGCTCCTTCCATTATAAAAAAGAAGCATGTAAATGACCCAGCCAGCTCCTTTGCTGTTGAATGAATGATGGAATTTTAGACACAGGCAGGGGTCCTGAGTATGCACGATTGCCTGGCACTTCTCAGAGCACACACACACATAAAGTCAGCTCTGCACCCACATCAAACCCAGCACCCAACACAGGAAGGGCCAGGGTCCCAGTCATTTGTCAGGCTGGGCAGCTCTCACCTCTCTTCTTCTGAAAAGTGCACGGTGACTGCCCAGTTTCCCTGGGAGCCAAGCATGAAATCCAGAAAAAGCCAGGAATTATTATTATTACCATTATTAGTGTTATTATTGCATGCAAATTGTGCATGACTAACTCGGGAGGAGGGGCACACTTTCTTTTTCCAGATCCTGCAAACATCGGTATGATAATAATAAAAAAAAAATTATATGCTTGAAAACATGCACCCAGCACTGCCCTATGTTTTCTTCTAATTGTTCACGGAGCCTCCAAGAGCCACATTTAAATAAAATGAAGCAATTATTTAGTCTGCAATTAAAGATCGCAGTGATTTATTTTTAAGTAGGAATATCATCCTCGGGGGGTGAACTGGCAAGAGAGGAGGACAGAAAGGGCCTGTGGCACGAGGTGGAGGCAGGAAGAAGGAACGAGAGGTTCAAGGACAGTGTGGCCCTCCACGGGAGCAGCCACGGCTCGCAGGTGAGAGGAGGGAGAGGTGGTAAGAGGCGATGGGCAGGGGGAGCAGTGGATTTGCAAGAGGCTGTCTGAGGCCTGGCCCCTAGACAACTCAAAATGGGTGGGCAGATGGCTCCGTGCCCTACAAAGCCCAGAAGTGACCCTTATCTGCCTCGATGCTGTGAAACTCCCGTTCCCCAAAAGTGCTTACAAATGCTCCCCATTTAGGCCTTGAGCAGTGTCCAGCACACAGTAGGCTCCCTGCAAATCGTGAACGACAGGTAGAGAAGCAGACTGGTGGTGCACGCCCTCACTTAGAAAGCCTGGCACGAGGCAGGCTGAGCGATACGGCTCAGACTCTGTGGGTCTTTGCTCCCGGAGGGCACCTGCTTCGTCCCCATGAGCATCGAGCAGGGCAGACTCTGACAGGCCCTTAAAACAGGCTAATAAAGGGTCACAGATGAAACCTGCCAGAGACGGTTGCCCAAAGGTCATAGTTACAGCACCCTGCAGAGGAAAGCCGTGTGACATGGGGGCCCTGAGAGGCCACGGGAGGCAGCCAGTAGTTGGGATGGAGGAATGGGACAGGGTGTTGGAAGTGACCTTGGGACTGCCCGCAGCTTGGCTTGGACAACCCACACTCCTATTTGAAGCCTCTGCTTCATTGACAGTTCCTCAAAAAAGCTCCCCGGGGTGCCACCCTTCCACCCCTGTTCTCTCCTGGTGACCCCTTCCTCTTCCCTTGCTTCGGTGTTTGGGGAATGTCTGTCTCATTTTCTGTAAGCTCCATGGGGGCAGGGACAGGACTGTTTTGCTCCATAATATTTGTTGAACGCATGATCTTTGCGTGGAGAGACGAGGACGGGGTTGGGGAGGGGAGAAGTGGCTCAGGAGGCAAGGCCAGGGCTGAGCTTTGGAGACAAGGACTCAGACATGTGATGCTCAGCACAAGACACGGCCTGGAAATCTGGAGGCTGAGATGCTGTCGCTTGCCTCTCTAGGTGGCTGGTCACCATCCCATGAGAAAGCCTGGGGGCCACTTAATGGGGATCCAGGTCACGTGGTGGGGAGCACTCTCCACACAGGGACCTCATCTCCTGGCCTCACAGCCCTTCTGGGGAGGCAGAAGCTGGGGGGACATGAGCTCTGAGGGTCCCACGCTGTCTCCTTTTCCAGGGGCTCACAGCCACTGTGGCACCGCGGTCAGGGAGGAAGGAGAGCAAACAGGGGGATCTCCGCCCAGAGATGCAAAGCACTGGGCCCCAGGTCATGCCAAAACCCAGCAGCAGAGCCCTGATGGTTGGTTTACAAAGGACTCTCACCTTCATCCCCTCATTCCACATCTTACAGGCCAGGCGTTTTTGTCCTCATTTTATATAGATGAGTAAACTAAGGCTCAAAGAAGATGCAACATTGAGCTCAAGGTCACACAGGTTAGAAAGGCAGATCCAAGACACCTGCCCTGGAGAGAGGAGAGGCTGTGTGTGTGTGTCTCCAAGAGGGAAACAATCACCCTTTTAAAAAGCACGTGAAAAATCAAGCAAGAAGGCTGGACCTCCACAGAAAGAGAGGGGAACACAAAATATCTTTTTCTTTTCCCAGAACGGCAGCCTGTGGGAGCCTGTGGGGCCCTCACATCTGTCTCCTCATACAAAATGAAAGAGGTTTTGAAAAACAAGAGGGGCTATAATAAAGCATAGACTGTGTTGGGTGCAGAGCTGTGCCCAGCGTGTCCTGTCACTGTCACCACCACGGAGACAGCGGCCACGCTGTTTCTGCACCCAGGCTTGCCCCAATCCCAGGGGCTTTGGGAGAGGTGCAGACAGATGGACACAGGGGCCCCAGAGCCCAGCTGCCCAGGGCAAAAACCCAGAGCTGCAGCTCACCCCAGGAGCCAACAGGGACTCAGGCTCCGAGAGGAGCGGTGCAATCGCTTCTCCGAGCCCAGCCCCCATCTGCAGGGCCTCTTGGGGCTCTCCCAGAAATCGGACTGGCAGTGGCTCTTAATGGGGCTGTATCAGTTATCTGCTGCTGCATAACAAATCACTCCTGGGTTGAGCAGCTTAAAATGACCATCGTTTATAACCTCACACAGTTTCTGAAGGTCAGGAACCAGAGTGGCTGATGGGGGGTGCAGGTGTTCTAGCTCTGGTTCTCACATGACTCTGGCTGGCTGTTGACCTCGGGTGCAGTCAGCCAGGGCTAGAGAAGCCGTCTCCAGCTTACCTGTCATGGGGCTCTATCAGGCCTCGATTCCTGCTGGCTCTTGGCTTGGGGCTACCATCCCTCATCAAGTGGGCATCTCACTAAGGCTGCTTATGATGGAGTGATGGGCTTTCCCCAAAGCCAGTAACCCAAGGGTGAGAGCCCAAGACAAGAGCCACAGGCTTTTAAAACTTCATCTCAGAAGTGACCTCATCACTTCTGTCATTTGCTAGTTGGTCACACAGACCAACCCAGGTATGGTGTGGGACAGCGCAACGGGAGGGCATGGACGATGAGGGTCATCTAGGAGGTATTACCGTGGCCCACTGCAGCCTTCTGGTGGAGACGATTCTTCACTGAATGTGTCATCCTTGGCCCTACCCTCTCAATGTTAGTTCCCCCTGTGCTTCCCCTCCTTCCTCACTCTCTCTCCAACCCACACACTTCCAAAACCTTCTCTGGAATATTTCTTCTCATGGAACCATGGGTCCCATGCCCTCATGAGGACGTGATGAGAAAGTGGCTTTGGCAGGAATGCAGAAAATATCTGTAAAAGGGCAGAGGAGAACAACCAGGATTCACAGGCTCACTCAGATCTGAATTCACAGCCCGCCCCTTATGAGCCGTTATAAACAGGGGCAAATACTTTCTCTTCCTGCTTCAGGTTCCCAATCTAGGAAATGGGGGTAATAAGAGCCAGCTCGCAGGGCTGTTGTGGGGGGTGAATGAGACAATGTATGCAAGCACCTGGCACAGAGTAGGAGCTCAGCAAACTGCTGGGCTGGGTTCGGCATGGATATCAGGCTCCAGGCAGAAATCCGCTGTTTCTCTTGTATCGTTGTTTACAGGGGATGCCGTTCAGCAGCAGCAAGCCTGTCTAATGAATCAGGAAGCTCAAACTCTGTTCTTGGCTTTGGGGCAGTGGCTCTAAATTTCCCTAAATTTTCCAGGCCTCAATTCCTGGGCCTCAATTCATTACAAGTTAGAAGAAACCAATTTCCACTAGTTTATCCTTTCCAGTAATGCAGTGATGCAAAAGAAAGAATGAATACAAAAGGCCCTTTGGGATTTAAAGTCTGAGTGTAGCAGACAGATTCTGTGTCCGCTGCATTTCATGTTCCCATAGAGTTGGGTCACTTGGTCATCGAGTACGCACTGAGCGCCCACTATGTGCTAAGCATTATACGCTGACCAGCCATGCCCAAACCAGATCACAGGCTATGGCCCTATGAGATTGGCAGAGCCCACTACGGGCCTACAGAGCAGAGAACCATCCCTCTGAGAGGCGGGCTGGTCCTTCAGGGGAAGGTCCTGAATCTGGGATACATGATATACCTGAGATGGGCATTTAAGGTAGCGCTGACTTTTATTAAAATGATGGTAGTCCAGCTCAGCATCGGCGACATCCTCCAACCCAGCAACCGTGCTGGCTATTTGCTGGGCCCTGGGAAGGCTTCACTGAGAGACACAGGCAGAGAGGGTCTATGGAGGGTCACCTGGGCTTCCCACGTCGAGAAGGGTGAGTCAGGCCATGGAAAGGGCGAGAGGAAAGGACAGGGAGGCGAGACACAGCGTGGTAGGCTCCAGGGACAGGGAGAAGTCTGGCCGGTGGTGGTATTTATTACAGAGACAGCGAGGAGGCATGAAAGGTTTAAAGTCAGGCAGTGATACGGTCAGATCTCTATTTTAGATAGAGGTGGCGAGAAATTGGAGGCACCAAAATAGTTAGGAAGCAATTGCAGGTCGTAGGGGTGAACGATGACGGCTGCCCGAACGCGCCGCATGTAGGTCACTCACTAGAAGCTTATGGCTGAATGATTGTGTGTGAGTGCACACCTATGCGCAGAGACACTCTATGCCCTGTTCTAGAATGGGACCGTTTCAAGTGGCACCTGTTCATTGCTTCCCCAACCCACACACTCCGCACCCCCTTCCCACCTCCGGCCAGCACCCCAGCCGTTCCTACCTTCCCAGCACTCCCCTGGCTAACGTCCTCCCCATGTCCCAAACAAAATGAGGCCTATTTTGCATTCTGGGTCATTCCCTCCCTACAAAGAATTTTGTGGGCCTAGCAGTAATTAGCTCCCTGTTTCTCCAGTCTTCCCTCAGATGCTGACGTCAGCCAGACCCCTCTGGCTGACTTCAGCATGAGTCACACGATGTCAATGTCAACCACACTTCATTCTCGCCTGCTATGGTGTGCACACGGGTTTCGGCGCACACTTGGTTGCATGTACACAGCTTACATCTCTATTAAAAAAAAAAGCACCCACACATGTAGGCATAAAAATACTGACTATAGGGGCGCCTGGGTGGCTCAGTGGGTTAAAGCCTCTGCCTTCGGCTCAGGTCATGATCCCAGGGTCCTGGGATCGAGCCCCACATTGGGCTCTCTGCTCGGCGGGGAGACTGCTTCCCTCTCTCTCTGCCTACTTGTTCTCTCTCTCTCTCTCTCTGTCAAATAAATAAAAATTTTTTAAAAATACGGACTATAGGCCTTCTGCTCATTTTGCTGGGCTTCCAGGGCCAAAACCTTGGGTTACCTGAGGATCCCGTCTGAGTTCTGCTAGGATTTTCCTGGTGACCAGGGAAGGAGGTTAGCACAGGCTTCTCCTAGGCCAACTTCCATGACCTGCTGGCAGCCCCAGTGAGGTTTGCCCCAGTATAACGGCTTGTCAGTCTGGGGAGCCCTGACCTCAACGGCTACCAGGTACCAGGCAGGGGTCACCATGCAGCAGTCCCTCATCCCGGCATCTTGGTCCTTTTTATGCTAAGAGATGAGGGGGTGTGTTGTCACATCCTAAAAGGAGAAGACTAGAAGAGTCTCCCAGAACACAGAAACACCTGCAGCCCAGAGCAGAAGAGACCAACTAAAAACACACTGAACACTTTTCAGACAGCTTCTAGCCCTCCAACACATGTCTTATCTGACCCTCCAAACAGGGACCCAAGGTCCTAAAAGCAGGTGTTTCCACTCCTGATTGATAAGGAGAACGAAGGTTCAGAGAGCTGAGGTGACATGTCTAAGCTGATGGCACTAAGAGCCAGAAAAGGGACCCGAACCCTGGCCTCCTGTCTCCCACTGCACAGGTTACCATGAAAGATTAAGCCAGGGCAGTGGCTCTCAAATGTGGTCTGGAATCAATATCACCTGCAAAATCACTAGAAATGCAAACTTGAGGGCCCCATCCCAGACCGACTAAATCAGAAACTCTGGGGGTGGGATCCAGTCATCTATGTTTTAACAAGCCCTCCAGCTGACTCAGATGTGCACACAAGTTTGAGAACATGACCTAGGACGTGGAGATGACTAATGAGGTATAACAGATAAAAGGACTTAAATCCCACAAAGCTCACATATCGACAGGGAGTGCCTGGGAGCAGGTGGTGGCTGCCTACTTCAACTGCACACAGCGTGAGCCCACTCACTGAAATTAACCTTAGTTACCCACTAAAACCCCCAGTATATACTCTGGACTCTGTGCATGGTTATTCAGGTTGTGCACTGCACAATTCAGAAGGAACGGTGTCCCCAGAGATGTGCTGCCAACCATTAGTGGTGGCCATGCTTATGGGTCTCATTTGGTGGTTGCAAAAGTGAGATTGTCCAGAAACAGGATGAGAAGGTGGACTCAGCATCATCACATACTTAAAACCATTTGGTTCTAATTCTGGAGCCTCTGGGATCTTCACCACAGACCCAGTACTGACCCCTCTATGATGGCACGTCTCTGTCTCTACACTGATCTGTCTGCTCAGACAGCCTGAGCACACACCATGCCCTTAGGAGTTTAGGGGCTGTGATATGGACCCGTCTAGAGCAACTGGTGAGTAAGGATTCCCAGAAGGGATGTTTTTAACAACCAGAGTGAGACAAAGAGAGAACAGGCTGCCTCAGGAGGAAGGGAAGAGTCAGGCAGAGGATGAACAATTACCCATAACAGGAGAGGACCAGGCTCCTTGGACATATTTTTAAAATTAATCATGGAAATAGTTCTGGGCAATGTTCGCGGTTAACCCCATTTTATTGATGAGAAAAACTGAGGTGTGGAAAACATAAAGAAATTGCCCTGGGTTGTGCAGCCAGTAAATACCAGAGCCAGATTTTAGACTGGGGCCTGGCCCTAAAGTTCGTGCTCTTTCCCCTTTATCACCCCACAGCTAATGCTCAGTGACCAACTCTCCCAGCTTATCTGTGTATGGAGGGCAGCTCCCAGGACACGGAACTTTCCAGTGCTAAAACCGGCAAAGACCCTGGCAAAAACTGGAATGAGTGAATAGCCCTAACACCGAGAGTCTTCCTTTTGGGGTCGGACCCCATTCCCAGGCCCTCTCTTTTCAGCAACCCCGACCCTGATCAATGGACCTCATTACTGATGCTGAACACCCCTGCCAGCTGCACCATGCCCGGGTATCCTGGGAACAGCTCGCCCCTGACACATGTGCCCCCTGACCCTGCCACCTCACCTTCCCTTGATCCCAGCCATCTCACAACTTTTGACAAGAAACAAGCCTGGTCTCAAGAAAGCAGCAAGACTTTGCCAAGGCTGGCCTGTCCTGGGCCTCCCTGACTCCGAGAGTGCTTCCTTAGCATTCAAGAAACGAGGCCCACCGATCCGCACAGCCGAGTGTGCTGGCACATCCCTGAGAGCGTGCCGACAGGGAGCCCCTGGGGCTCCACTGGGAGGAGCTGCCCATAGGGCGTGGCTCAGCCAGCCTGAGGCCAGGGGTGTCCCTGGGACAAGCACTTGGGCAACTGTGGGCACCCCCAGCAGGCCTCCTAGTTCAGATGCAGATGCCCAGTAAGGGAAGGGGGAAGCCAGTCGCCCAGCACCTCCTACACACTAGGAGCCTTTTCTCTGTCCTCTCATTTATAGATATTCACAACAATCCTGGAGGTGCAAGCATTCGGCAGAGAGGGTGTGCTGTTCCTCGGAGACCTGTGCCTCCCCTTCCATGGCATGACCTTGTTGTTGGCAGCAGCAGCCCAGTAGGGAGGAGGGCCCCCCCCCATCTCCACCCGGACTTCCTTCCGTCTCGTGGGAGGTCCTGGCCGTTGATGGGCTGTGTGCCGAAGCCCTGAATACATGCCCTAGGCCTGGCCTCCTCAAACCTCCCACTTCATCCTCCACCTTCTCTCTCTTCTGCCCGCCTACCTCTAAATGCTGACGTCCTGTGCCATGCTGAGACACCCGATCGCTAAACACAGGGAACCCCGGGTTAGTCAAGATCCCTGGATGACCAGAGGGAGCCAACCCCCACCACCTACCAGAGTCTCCGTGAGCAAGAAATAAATTATGTTAAGTCGCCGAGATCTGGTTTTTTTCTATTAAAACAGATTGTGTCACCTTAATGAATACAGTGTTATTCCCACTGACAGACAAGGAACAGGCAGCACAAAAATGCTCAAGACGTTCCGAAGAACACATGGCAATTAGGGGAGCTGGCTCCCCAGGTTCCTCCACACTGGGCATGCTATCTGTGCTCAAGCCAGGCCGGCTCCCTGCCCTGCCGAGGCCACGGGCTTCCAGACTCAGTCCCGCGGCCTGCCCCTGGACCCTCAGCATCCCCAGGAGGCCTGGAGTGCCACCTGCACTCTGAGGGATGCTGGGGTTCACTCCACATTACTGCAGACAAAGCCCAGGCTGGCTTTGGTGTTACCTTCCTTCTCGTCAGGGAAAGCGAAGTGGACCATGGAGCCCCAGGGTGTGGCCCTTACTGGGCGGTCGGGTTGATAGGGCTTCCAGGCTGCTGAGGGGCTACCCTGGAGGAAACGAAAGGAGGCATCGTGTCTCCTCAGCACCAGCTCCTTGACCATGGGTCTTTGGAGGGGGACCCGGCCCGCGGTTGGACAACAGCACCTTCTCTCCTACTGGTCCCGCTTCTAGAAGCTTACATCTAGGCAGCTCTCAGGATGCATGCTGAGGACTTATAAAATCCAACAAAAGAACTCACCCCAAGATCTTGCACTGCATTCAAAGGAAAGTCTAGGTTCCTAGGTCCTGCCCTCTTGGCTCCCAGTCTGGTGGTCATGGGACAAACATGGAGCTCATTCACAGACACAGCTAAGTACCCACATCATGCCAGAGGCCCATTTTGAGACCGCAGGGGCTCTGGGGCTGTCCCGGGGCCCCGCCTCAAGCCCCGCTGTGGGACACTCCAGGTCCCTAACACAGGATTTCTCAACTGCTCTGAGAGAGAGCAGAGTCGAGTCTGTCTAGTGACACGCTGGGCGGAGCATGACCGCTGGGAAGACAAAGGGGGGCAGCTTGGCACAGGGAGCCAAGCCAGCCTCCAAGGACCATGCCCTGTGCACGCAGCCAGCTCCCGCCTGCGCCGTTTACCAG
>ML099888.1:0-11844 GCA_003697995.1 Taxidea taxus jeffersonii | reverse complement strand
AAACACGTGCGCCACGCGGGCCGGTTTATCTGTTCAGCTCCAATTCTGTCTGCAGAGTCAATGTGTTTGGATCAGAGAAAAATTTTGGCAGGGGAGGGAGGGGCCAATCTTGTCTCTGATCAAGAATGGGCTCTCTCGAATCCAGCCCGGGCACACATCAGACAGCAGAGATAAACCTGAGGGGAGTGGGGTTACCTGTGATGCTGTGGCCTCTGTACCCCCTCCCACCCCCGTATCTTGAGTGTCCCTTCTGAAAGCGCATCTACCGGAGCGGTCATCCCACTCTTCTTTCCTCCTTCCACCCATCCCACCCACCCGTCCAGCGGGTATAGAGAATCTGCTCTGGGCCAAGCCCTGTGCAGGCTGTGGGAATAGAGAGAGAAATAAGACATGGTTTCTTGCCCCAAGGCACACACCGTCTGCAGGGGAGACAGAGAAGTAAATGAGCAATTAGAGCAGAGTCTTACGTAGCACAGCCGAGGAGCAGATCTGGAGGAAAGACAGAGAGCAGGAGACAAGCCCTGAGGTGGAGGGGGAACAGGATGCCTGGACAGGACACCAGGCTCCTGGGTCAAGGTCAGCCCTCCCCCGCAAACCCGGGAGGGCCATGGAACAGCCTGTCTGCACACACACATGAACGAGCACAGAGCCCAGCTGTGACCAGCATCTGCCCCAAGTCTCCCAGATATGCTCAGTTCTAGACATCTCTCTCCACACCTGTGTGCCTCTGGGGCCCCTGCCCTTCCAGGGCCCCCAGCAAGCCCACCAGTTAGTTCCCTGAGACGCAGGGTGCTGAGTGGACTCCAACACCTCGGAGCCGCCTTGTCTCCCACTCTCTGGCATAACCCTCTGGGCGGCCCCGGCCCGAAGCCCAGCATCTTCCGTGGGCTCCCTTGTTGACCCTCCAACAAGGCTCAGCCTCCCCCTTTTCTCATTTAATTTAGAGCTTGCTGGGAGAGAAACACCTTGTGCTTATCCTCAGCAATTAATCCTGAGCAATTAACTGGCAGAATTTAATATCCATAAACACACCGGCAGCCTACTTATGTGGCCTGCAGGGATCACATCCCCAGACCTGTGTGGGGAGACGGTGGCTCCCAGCCTACCCTTTCACTCTACCCAGCAGCACAAGACAGCTTTTCTTCGGAGTGCTGGCTCCTTCTGTCTGTCACCTGGAAAGACGGCTTATCAGCCTGTTTCTTCACCTGAAAAATGAGTGCCTTGATCTGTAAAATGGGCATAATCCTACTTCCAGTCAGGGCTTTGTGGTTAGATGAGCACTTTGCCCAGTCTCTGACACCTAGTAAAAGACAACATTTTTACTCACCATGTGCTTGGTGCTACTCAAAGTTGTTCACTGGGGTAATCTCAATGAAACCTCATGGCAATTTCATAGATAATGCTCAGAGAGGTTAAGTAACTTGCTTGAGGTCACACAGTGAGTGGCTGAGCTGGGATCCAAACCCAGACAGTCTGGCCCCAGAGACCAAGCTCCTAACTACCGCAACATGCCTCCCTAAGACAGGTCCTCTCAAACCTTAACGTGCTGAAGCAATAGGACGTGTTAAATGCAGATTCTTTCTTGGGTAGTACCGGGTGGGGCCTGAGATTCTGCCCTTTGGACAAGTCCCAGAGGTGAGGCTGTGAAGACAAGCGGCCTCTTTCTCTCTCCTCTCTTGCAGAAAGACAGCCTTTACAAGAAGCCTGGATTCCTGGGATTTCTGAGTGGGAAGGAACCCTGGCAATCCCTTAGTCCTGCCGGGCATCCCACCAGGCCTGTGGCCACTGGGTGTTCCCTCCCCTCTCCCACGAGCCCCAGCCATGAGTCCCCCTAGTAACCAGAGTTGGAGGGCAGGAAGGCCATACCAACCACACCCTCTGTCCCTCAGTTGCATCCCATTCAGGCCTGAGCCAAAGACAAGGAAAGGGGACATCCGTCCCAAGGCCAGGTTTTGATTCTCGACAGGGGGACCATTAGGAAACCATTGGGGGTAAGACAAAGTCCTTAGATACAGGTGAAAGTGAAGGAATTCACAGAATTCCTCCCAAAGCAGGTCAGCTCTGAGATACACAGGCCCCGCACTCAGCCCTGACTCCCGCCAAGGGCTGGCTGAACGAGAGAAGGCGGACAGGGCCCAGGACCAGGGATGGCCTGACAGCCGCAGTGACCATCGCCCAGGACAATGGCAGCCTCTTAGGCAAACCTCACCAGCCTCGTGTGCAAGAGGAGAGGCCCAGCTTGAGCCAGCAGGCTGCACACTTCCATTACATGAAGTTCAAGACCAGGCAACACTAATCCACAGTGACAGGCATCTGGAGGGTGGTCACCTTGGGGGGCAGGGGAAACAGCTGGAGGGATACACAGGAGGCTCCAGGGCGCTGGTGAGATTGATTGAGGGGTGGCTACAAGGGTGTGTTCATTTTGTCAAAATGCACTGAACCGTGCACTTGAGGTCTGTGTACTTTTCCATACGTATGTTATACCTCATTAAAAAGTCAATTAAACACACACACACACACACACACAACCTGGCTGCAAAACACAAACAAAACAAAATAAAACAAAACCAGGACAGGGTACCAAGGGAGTCGAGGCTGCTCCACCCGAGGGAGATCTCCTCCCCTGAAGGACAAGGTGGGGCGGGGCCCGGGGACTAAGGTAGCAATAATCCTGCCACCCTCTGTCCTTGGCCTGGAGGCGCGATCAGCACCAGCCCAGGAGAGCCCCCCCCCAACCCCCCACTCCTGCACCCCTTTCTCTCCCAAGCCACGGGCTGTAGGACATCGGTACCCAGACAGACTCACGGCACCCTGCGAGTGGGCCCCCAGCACCCCCTGACTTCAGACAGGCCAGTTTGTAAGTGGCTGGTCTTCGGCCTCATGTTGCGGTGTTGGCTGAGTCTGTAGAGTTTCAGCTAGGCTTCCTAAACTCAAACCCCAACTGTGTGACTTACTCGTGTGCCTCCCAGGGCAAGCCCCTTAATTTCTCTATGCCTCAGTGTCTCTGTCTGTAATTTGGGGATAAGAATGGTACCCTTCTCATAGGTCCTCCTGAGGATGAAGGGAATTAACATAGGATAGTGCTTAGCATAGTGCCTAGCCCACAGTAAGACTGTGGAAGTGAGTCTTACATTCTGCATTTTGCAAATGTGTTAGGCTCCTCAGATATGGGCATGTGGGAACAGGCCAGAGGTCAGGGCACAGGGACCTGAGCCTGGGCCCAGAGCTGTCTGTGGCTGGCTGTGTGGCCAAGGGCTCTGCAGCTACCTCTCTGTGCCTCTTGCCTGGTCCCAGGCCTCGGGAGGCACAGGGAAGTACATGGTAGCTATGGAAGTGCTCAGAGCCCTCAGGAGAGGGGCCAGGCTCCACAGAGCTGAGCCAGCCTCCCCACCGCTGTCAGAGGCTGCTTTCTGAGATATTCATTTGAGTATACTCATCAGGACCCCTCCCAGCTTTGAGCATGCCAGTGGCCATTGGGGACCACAGGGTGCCCTCTCCCTCCTCCAGGCTCTCTCACATGCTGTCCCCATGGCCAGGACCCACTCTCTCAACACATTTCTCACCTGGCAAACTCCTGCTCATGCTTCAGGACACCGGTGACCTGACCTCCCACATCTTCCATGGAACCTCCCCTAAACCAGCCTGACCCCCTCTCTCAGGGTTCCCTTAGCCCCTGAGGACATTCTTCCAATGTAGCCCATAACAACAATGGGTGGGAACCCGTGTTTCTGGAGGTTTGTCCCATTTCTGGATGGTGGCTCCCTGAGGGCACCCAGTACATGAGACACGAATAACAGAATGAGGGAATCCAATCCAGGGGCCACCCAAGCCACACTGCACACCCCCCACCCCAGGGCCCAGATGCTAGGCTCCCTGCCTCCCTCTGCCCACCGTTCCCTGCTTCCCATGCCAGAGTCCAGGCTCACGATCACACTGTCTCTACTGCCGCTCCCCGCTGGGGCTCCACCTTCAAACCTGACCTTCTGCAAACACGGGGCCTTTTCTCGACAACAAGACAGACATCACAGAGGTTTTCTTTACTTTTTAGCAGCAATCCCAACCCCTAAGCCCTGGAAGGGAGTTTCTTCAAATTCAAAGTACTCCCTTGATGGGATCCCGGCCTGGTCCTGCTCACGGGCACCCGCCACAGCAGCCTTGGTCGGCCTGTGGCCCGGAGGACCAACGGTCAATCTATCAGCGTGTATGCACTGTCCTCTCCCCATCCCTCCTCAACATGTGCCAGCAGCACAACGCGAAGAGCGGGGCAGAAATTCCAGAAGACTCCATGAAAACCCCTCCTACTCAGAAAGAAGCACATACAGGAATAAAAACGGCTCAGCCCTAGGGAGCTGTTCAGGGGAAGGAGGGCCTGGCCTACCACCACGGCGGCCAGATGGCAAACTGATGGTGGGAAGTAGGGGTCTACCTCCATTATGGGACGTCGCAGCCCTGCAACCCTAGACAGACCATCCGTGTCTCCAGACCTCAGTTCCCGTAGCTAACACGGGACCGGGAGATGCCCAACTCCACAGCAGCAGCATGTACGGAATGCAGTACTTTGTGGGGAAGGGTCTAGTTAAACTGCCCTCGCCTTGCCCTGAGCGTCCAGACAAGCCGAGGTGTTGAGGCCAGAATGAAACCAAGGTCATCCAAGACAGGGAAATGCCATCACAGAGTCATAAGCCACCAGATCCTCAGAAGGAGAAGGGTCTTGAGTCTTGCCCCTTGAAGTAGGCTTCCCTTCTAGGAGCCCCATAAAATGCCAGGAAGAACACGGGCTTGGTGGGACCCAGACCTGCTGTGCTATCTACAAACTGTGGGACTTTGGGCAAATGACTTCACCTCTCTGAGCTTACTGCCTCCTGGGCAAAACAGTCAATAAAACCCCAGTTGTGAGTTGTCATGGAAAAGCGAACACAGAGCAAGAATATGGGACACATAGTAGAGACTAAGTAAATGGTAATTAATATTGTCACCAGCATCTGGCCCTGCTTTGGATGCTCTCAGTAATGGGGAGTTCACTACCTGATGTAGGAATCCAAGCCACTGTTTGATACTTAGAAAAGTCCCATTGATACTAAGCTGCCTCTGACCTCCCCATAATGTCTGCCCACTGGCCCTCGTTCTGCCTTCTGGAGCTTCCTAGAACCGGCCCGCTCCCCCTCCCTTGTGGTAGCAGGCTAGACACTGGAAAGTAGGCAGGAATCCTGTCTCCCCAAACCTCACCTCCAGCTATCCAGCCTAGTTCTACCAGCTTTTTCCTGAGACCCACCCCTCTTCGGGCACAGACCACCAGCACCCTGCAGGGAGCAGCTCGGATGGAGCCCCTGTTCCAGCTGCTCCAGCAGGCCCAGGCCCTCTCTCGCCTGCTGTCCACTTGGAGATGTGGACTGGAAGACAAGGGGGCTGGAACCCCAGCCTAGAGACTATGCTCTGGAACCTGGAGCTTAGATGCCCTGCTGACCCCCGTTCGGGGAGACCAACCACCTAGGATGGCAGACAAGGGGCTGCCACATCTCTCCCACCTTGGCCCCCCTCGATCAGGACAGGCCCACTAGAGTGCTGCGGGCAGGGGCTGGCAGACAGGCCCCAGGCAAGGAGGCTCCAGCTGGCCCTGCACCCAGAGCTCACCTCTGACACGGGTCTTGTAGGGGCCCTGCTGGGCTCTGAGGGCAGGGTTCTGGGGTCTTCCTCTCCTATGCAGGTGAACATCCCCCTTCCCTGAGAGGAGCATGTGCCCAGGGAGGCAGCTAAGGGAAGGACAAAGCCCAGGGCTATGGCTTCCTCCTCCAGCACCCCGGTTCCCTGGTCTCATCCGGGGCAGGTGGGGTGAGAGCCAGGATAAGGGCCTGCAAACATGGCAGGGACCAGATGCCGCCGCGGAGCTGTGCCTTCCCAGGTAAATAAATTACACACCAAATGCAAACAATCTGCTGCCTGCCTCGTCCGTTCTGAGGGCAGCCCGTACATAGGAATGAGCCCTCCTCTGAGAAGCAGCTTCTATCCCTGGAGGGAAGGGGGGCTGGCCTGGGGGAGGGGCTGGCACTTACCCACCTCGCCTCCAGTGCTCTGTGTCTAACAGCCTGGCCATCTCTCGTCAACGGCTGGGAAAGGAACTTATAAGCATTCTGCTGAGAGGGCAGTGGAGAGCGACCAGCGGACCTTAGCCTTCAGAACCGGCCCGTCCGCTGGGGAGGAAGCGGCAGGCGACCTGGATCCTTGGCAAGGTGCCGCTGAGCCTAGCCTGCCGGGGGTGGGGAGGGGTCTTCTTAATGGGTCAGAGTCAGCGAGGCTCGGCTGAAGGGCATGGAAGTACAGGTCTGCGGAACGCCCCAGCACACCATCCCAGAGGGTGCCGGGAGCCCTCCTTCCAGCAGGGAGAGGGCTGAGGCAGAGTCCAAGGACTGACCCCCAGGAAGTGCTGGAAGAGATGACGAGAGGCTGTGCAAACCTAAGCTCCGGTGGTCCTTCATGATGCAGACCCCCCAGGCCAACGGGGACCCTGAACAGGGGACATGGACACCTAGGGCAACGAGCCTGTGTCGGTGTCGTGTATCAGGACCAGATCTGGCTGACAAGAGGCACTGAGGAAGGACAGCTCAGAGGCTTGCACTGCTGTTCTCCCTTTGCTCCCAACAAGCCGTGGGACACTTCTGGGCCTGGGTTTCTCATCTGGGAAATGTGGGTGCAGGGGCAACTGTGCTAGAGGAAAGAGAATGTGGAGAGTCATCTTTCTATAAGAAGGGGGGCAGCATTGAGGGGACCCCATGCTCAGCATGCCCCAAAGCCCTCAGGGGCTTTGTCTCCCTTCCCCTTACCCCCTGGCTCCCCCGCCCATGCTGCACGCCTGGCATTGCCCTTACTCTTCACTGAGGGGAGTGGGGAGGGCTGGTCTGGGCGGGTAGACCCTTGTCTTTTTGCTGGGCCCAGGGTAGAACCAGTCTCTACCTGGGATAGTCAATTATGAGGGTGATCACCTTGGGGGAGCTTTCAGTGGCTTGAGACCAAGAGCTTAACGAAACGGTCAGAGACTCAAGGGCGGTACCTTCGACCGCATGAGCTGGGCAGAGAAGGGTAAACAGCACCCGGTAAACATTGACCAGGGGGTGGCTGGGTGTGTCTACTCTGCCAAGTTCACGGCCTATAGCATGCACGACATCTTCCCTGGGGTAAGCGAGGGAGGGATCAAAGAAAACAGAGTGTTGGCCTCTGTACTCATCCTAATCCCAAAGTAAAGCCTCTAGACGAAAGATGCCTGGCTGGGGAGTCAGGAGACGGGTTCCGGTCCAATCCGAGAATAACTCAAGCAAATGAGCAGAATCACGTAATTTATGAAAATATCTGACTCAATCAGCCAGGTTGGACAGAGGCTGTACAGGACCACCCAGGCCAGCCCCTGGCCTCCAAGGGCTTATGATCTACGAAACGGCAGCAGGCTCCCAAGGGCTGGACTTGAGAGGGAGGGTGGTCCCACCGCCTCGCAACAGCCAGAAGATGCTCCCTCCCGGGTGGGGTCTCTGCAGTCTCCACCTCGGCCTTCAGCCTCCACCTGCCTTCACAGGTTCCCTGTCTAGGCCTTGTGCTTTTTTGGGTCTTTCCAAGGTTTCCATCTGGGGGAGGCCAGAGGCTGAGGGCGGGGGCCGGCGCCGCCCATGCATGCGTGTTTGTGTGTGTTTGTGTGCGCAGGCGTGTTGTTGGCACGGACGTGACTCTGCATTATCCAGGCCCATAATGAGTTCTCATTGCAATGGGTTTGATGGAATAATTATATTCTGGAAAAACTGCAGGAAACTGCGTCCCACTTCTTAAAGGGCAGGATCATCAAACATTTGTGCTACATTATTTGCAGTCACACCTTCTGCCGCATCTGCTCCCTTAAAAAAAAAATCTCCAACTCCAATCTGATCTGAATATATAAATCTGAATTATCACAGCAAAGGCGATATGCTCACACCTTTTTTTCCTTTTTTTTTTTATCTGTTGCCATGGTGATTAGATAAAATTCACGCCAAGTCTCCAGGGAAGGATGGAATCATTTCAGACAGTTTCTCACCCCTCTCAAGCTACTTCTCCCTGTAACATGCCTGGGCACCAGCTCCGGGCTTGGGCAGGAAGACAGGCAAGAGGACAAGTAACCACCTCTTTGGGAAGCCATGGACGAGCGGAGGCAAGAGCTCTTCTTCCAGAGGTGCTTTTGGGGCCAAGTAGGGCCCTGAGCCACAGCCAGCCACCTGTCCTCAACTCACAGCTCCTTGGCAACCCTAGAAGCCACCTGGGGAGGAAGATGGAGGCTCAGGGGGGCGAAAGACAATGCCCTTGTTCAAGGTCAAGGCAACAGAAATTGCAGAATTGACCCAGGGCCATAGCTCTGTCCTTCCCTAGTATAGCTAAGCAAGGAAAGAGGTTTTCCTCCAAAAGGAGAGTTTTGACCACCAGCATTGGGTCTGCATCTGGGTCCGCTTTCCATCAGGGCTTCCTTGGGCTGAGATTCTCACAGGGGCTACTTATCAATGGATGTCATTTATCAAAAGGTTTTGCAGAAAAGGCATTATTGACCTAATTGCTATTTAAGACCACCAGTTCATAAACCTCTGCCGTATGTGTGTGCACACGTGTGTGTGTGACTTCAACGACGCAGAGTGTATTACAGGAGGCAGAGACTGCCTCCCTCACACGAGCCTTCTCATTTTTATCAAAAGTCCCAATTCCAGGGTAGGCGAGAAAGGCACTCTGAGCTTGGATTCTGGGAGGTCCCTTTTACTGAAGCCTCAGGGAACTGAACTCAATGCTTGTAAAAGCTGAGAATGGCTCATTATTAAAGCCACAGCTGAGCAAAAAGGGGACCTAAAGGGTGGGACCATAAATTGCATGTATTTACTCAGTGGCTTGCATCAGGGTCTCATTAGCACCCCCACTGAGAAAGAGAAAGGGGGTTGGGCACATATAATTTTAAGTGAACCTCCCAGCAGGGTTTTACCCCAGGGTGAGTTAGGAGAGAGCTCCCAGGAAGATAGGAGAAGAGGCTGGATCCAGACCCCTCCGGGGCCAGCACACATTGAAGAAAAGGACCACGAGTAGGTCACTGGGACAAAAAAGACCTCTTTGAGTATTAACCAGAGAACATGTCCTGTCAGTTGCCCACCGCGACTGGGACACGCAGCAGAGAAGCCTGGGGAGATGATAGGGTCTGGGGACCAGGACACGGAGGTCTGCTCGAGGCTCTGTGGGAGCCTGCACAGGACGGTTTCCTTCTCTGGGTCCCAGTTTCCTACTCTGACAAGGAGGAAGCAGCTGCCTATTCCTGGCACTTTGGGAAACACTGCAAATGCTGACATCAGGGGTGGGGTGGCCCGAGGTGGTAAGGAGGACCCCAGGAGGACCGAGCAGACCCCTCCCCAGCCCGGCCTGGAGCACTCAGGGTGGTGAGCCAGTGAGAACAGCTGTCCCGGGGAGCTGGGACCCCAGGATGGTGGCAGGGGGGTGGTGGGAACACAATGAATGATAGGGGTGTCCCGGCTATGAATCCTGCCGGCCACTCCTTAGCTCCCCACCTCAGGCAATGCAACCTTTCTAAGCCTGTTTCCTTGCATGTAAAATGGGAATAAATTTAAAACCTGCCCTGCAGGGTTGCTGTCAGCTTTAAATGGTATGACGCTTATAAAACTTGTAGCATAGTCCATCTCAATACATGGTAGCTGAGATGACAATGATGATGGTGAGGATGATGGAGAAGCCTAAGGGTGATGTCATTTTAGCAAAATGTGATGCAAAACAGCACCAGCTTGGGAGTGAGGAGATCTGTGTTCTAGTTCTCTGCCATGTTTTGGGGCAAGTCACTTAATCTCCGAGCCTTATTCCTCATTTATAAAATGAGAACCTACTGTTACGAGCTTGTGCAGTAAGACTTATTATTCTCCATCCTCAAAGGAGAAAAGGTGGGCGTTGAGAAGTCAAGCACTAGGAGTTGCACAAGGTCACGGCTTAGTTGGTGACTGAGCCAGGATTCAGACCCCAGAGTTAAGAGTGTCTCCCTGGGCTTTCACACAACAATAACCGCCAAGACGACGTGTGTACACTTTTGTTGATGGTCGAGTGTGATACATGGCTAAGTTGCTGGGTTTGGGCAACAGTCATGAGAATCACCTTGAATTGACAGCTGAGACCCATGACTCCGTGAGGCTTAGAAGCCGCTGCCGCTCGCCCTGCCTGCTGCTAGAAGAAAGGCAGGAGGCCTGGAAGATTATTCTAGAAAGCCTGGTTCTAGTCTCAGCTCTCTCACTAATTATAGGGCTCTGGACCTGATTACCTGTGAGTCCCATCCCAGTAACTAAGCCTCCATGATTCCACGACTGATTCATTCACTGGGGTCTGGGTACAATAGGCACTGTTTGCAAGGGAGAGACTTAGATCTGACCCAAAGACCCCTAAGGGAGATGGGGGAAGGCAGGACCACCAGTGACGGACAGAACCAGCCGACAAAGATCCTAGGTCCTTTCCCTTTAAGAGGAGCAAAGATCCCTGACTTCTGGATTAGGCTGTGCAAGCCAGGAAGGGGGAGGGGGCCAAAAAGCCCCCTGAGTCTGGAGATTCAAAAGTGCCCTGCCCCTGTGTGATGCAGAAACTCTTAATTGGAGCTGTGCATGCAACCAGCACCGATCACTCCAGGATGTGCCTTTTTGAAGCACAGAAGGCAGCCCTTCATTAAATCCGACACAGGGGAATTAATTCACCTCACTGCCATCACTCTGTCTCCGTCATCTTCTCCCCTCCACAGCCATGGCTCCTTGATCTTTCCCACCTTCATGTCGAAAGTTCTCCTTGAGATGGGAAGCATCCCCTGACTGTCACCTGCGCTAGGGCTATATCAGGGGCTAGGACCCCGGGGGGCAGAGGTGGGCATGGGTGGTTGAGTAGGTGGGCAGGGAGATGGCTCAACACATAGCTGCTGTCATGCAGAGAGGAAGGAAGGAGCCCAGGCTATGATGGATCCGTCTCCACCACCAGCAGAAGAAGGAAAGGTTTGAAAGCTGATGGTGACAGCTAACTAGTTCACCCCCTTTTAGCTATTCTTGACACAGTGACTTTATAATTAAAGTTCCCTCGGGAGGCGTCATGGGGAGACAGGGGGAGGGAGGAAAGAGAAGGGGCTGCAGGGAAGGTACCCGGGCCACTCTGCATCGTCACAGTGCTACATCACCTGCAGGAAATCAGCTTCAAACCGACCCCCTCGAGGACCTACAACTACCTTCCTATCTACCTGTGACATTCCGAGGTTCCTCCACACTCCAAATTGGGTGGACCCCCCCCCACCCCCATGCAAAGATGGGGCAGGAAGACCCCCAGCACCACCTGTGGGCACTGGTCACTCCCATCATAGACAATGTCCTCCTTTAGCCCCCGAAACACCCAACCATTATTATCTTCGTTCTACCTGTGCTGAGAAGTACAAACAGGAAGCCCCACCCCAGGGCACCAGACTCAGATCTGTGGGTCCAAGGAAACAAGGCTTCCTAAGCCTTCAATGGCTTCCAGCCTAAATCACCAGGCAGTGCTGGAGTCTGGTTCTCTTTCTCCATGGAACCCCCTAAAGACTTGTCCCGGGCTTGCAAGGAAATATAAACCACCCATAAAGGCCAGGGACAGAGAATGTGGATTATGAGGACACTAATCTGTGACAGAAGAGAGAGTTTAAGGAAGAATTTTGCTAAAGGAAGGAGGCAGACCCCCAGTGAAATCCCAGCAGCTGGTCCTGACTCCCGTTGAGGTGAGAGAGAGACAGGAAATAATCCGAGGGAAATAATAATTTCCACCACTACCCCCATTTTATAGGTGATGAAGCTCTGA